>OOFC01004786.1:4727-59913 GCA_900323345.1 Pseudochromis fuscus | reverse complement strand
CCATCAAATTACAGGGTGCTGGGAAGATGCTATTGATCCCTGAACTGTTCTATTTCTCATCTCTCTCACACACACACACACACACACACACACAAACAAACACAAACACACACACACACATGCACAAACCCAGCAAAACACTTATGGTTCAGGAGTAACTGTAGCAGTGTGTATAAACAAAACAACACACACTTGGTGTTGGTCACTTTTTGAGCCCAAATATAAATTTCAGTTTAATGTTTGTCCAGGTCCAGGAAACCAAACAGCACCACAGAGCTGAAATGTGTTGTTTCTAGTCAAAGGAAGAAAATGTTTAAATGAGTCTCATTTATACTGATACCACTCTTTTAAATAGATGGATCTGGTCAACAGATGACTGTGAGCTATTTAAATATGGTAACTTAGAAAACCTTAACTAAAGTCTAACAGATGATGTTTTTTTATCCCACACTGGTAAAAGAGTAGAAATTACAGATTATAAGGCAGCACACAGCTGGATTTTCGCTCTAATATTTACAAAAATCATATGCTGACTTAAAAGTGTTTGCTAAGGCATGTAGAAATCACAGTAATTAACCCCTTAAGCTCTGAGCTCTTATTTTGAAATTTCAGCTATAGAAAAGTTTAAAAGATTTTAAGTCAGAAAAACTTGATTTTACTGCAAGACCAACAACATACAGCTGGCAGAGCTAATCCCAGAAAACAGTTTATTTCACACAAAGTTGCAGAGTGAGAAGAAGATGATCCTGTGTACGCTATACTTCATTAATCAAATCAGGCAGAAATTAACTATTAGTAGTAAACTGGGGTCCTTCTGTGCTCTGCCCCTGGGTCCTAGCCCACTTTGCCCCTTTGGTAATCCAGTCTAATCCAGTCTGGATGGCATAAAGATGGACAAAAATGCTCATCAGAAAGGCCGGGGGGGTGGATAAAAATAGTAACCTCCCGTACAACTCATCAGGCGAACTTCTGCCAACTTTGTTCAGCTTTCAGAGATGAACTAGAGGTGAACAAAGGGCTCGAGGAAGGAGACAAACGACACCTTGAAAATCATGTCTGCTTCACTGAGACATCCCTCGTCTGCAAATCAGGTTGAATAGCTCAATCAAAGCCTACACACTGTGCAATGGGTGATGAGCTTCCTAGCATCATGAATCAGTAGCACCAAAGCTAACAACTCATATCACATAAGAATATTAAGTTTTGAAAGGTTATGTGGAGGCAACAAGTCGATGGATTTATTTAGGTTCCTTCTTAAAGCAGAATTTAGAAAAACACCTTAAGTCATCAATTTAACTCACCTGTTGATTGTTTTGTCACTAATAGCTCATCTGAAAATGTTACCACTGTGTTTTAAGTCATCGTGTCTTTTGATTGGCTCTAAGTGTGCACAACTGTTTTTCACGACTGGGCTGATTTGTCCAAGTGGAAGCCAAGTATGCATACAGATATGTATCTTTGGGTGCCCAATTTACCACATTGACACAGTGAGTGATGCTGCCATCAATATGACATGTGTGTGTGTGTGTGTGACATAAAGTTAGTGTACTGGCTCTCGGTGCTATGGAGACAGAAGCTGCTCCAACCCCCTGCTGTGTCATCCCTCGCTGGCACATTAGTGTCAGTCTGACTCTGAACGATCACAGCATGTTCACCCTGCGTCCATGAGGTGGAATTAACCTCCCAGTCTATCAGAGAGGGTTTTTAAAGGCAATCAATAATCCAGCTCACCAATGAATAAAAGCCGGCTAACGGATAATAGCCACAAAGTTGGACCAACTAAAATCAGTACTTATGAACTTCACGCTGCTACATTGGGTGAAATTAAGAAAGACTAATAAATAGATTAACAGGCACAAAATGCACTGAATTATAGATACTTAGTCCAGTTTCCACATCACATGAAAATAAAAGAGTCTTTTATTTAAGTTTTTTGTTTTTCCCCAAACATTGGCGCCTGTCACAGACGGTTTGTAGAAATGGACAAAACAAGTGTGACGTCACCCGTTGCTTTGTGGATTTTGCAGCCAGGAGATCTGCATCTGAACATCACCATGTGTGTTGTTTGGAGCCAGAAGTGACCATATTTGGATATGAAGGGAGGAGTGAGGAGGCGGGTCGGATGTTAATGTCTGTGTTGCATGTACTTATATTTTTGGAGGTGATTTACTTAATAATCACTCGGTCACCAAGTCAAAACAAGGAACAAAAAATATTACACATTAAATACTAATTGTTGTCACTTTTAGATGATTTTCTCCCATTATTGTGTAATTTTACAGAATATTTCATGTTATTACTTGGGTTTGAATGTGCTTGTCTGCCTGTTTGCCCATTAACTTATGAACTGACCTGGATATCTCTTATAATGGGTACATGTTTTGCTGTTTCACCACCAGAGGGCAGCAGTGTGGATTATGCCTTGGTGTAGGTCTGTGCTCTCTGAGTGTTTTTAGTTTTGCATATTATTATCTTTTGGTTGTTGTTGCTGATTTTTAAGTTTAGTTTTCTGTGTGTGTGTTTTGGTTTTATATAACATGTAAAAGTAGCACTGTTCTGTTTTGGTAATTATACTAAAATAACATCAGTAGTCATCAGGATCATGAACTGCAGTGTTGCCATGAGTGAAGTGGGCTTCAGTCAGAAACATTTGGCTAAAACTATTCTAACACAGGGCCACATTCAATGAAGGAAAAAGCTCCTTGGTATGAATTCCTGGGAAATCTTTTAAAGGTTTTCAAGTATTTTGACAAAATGACCTAAATCAAGTCAAATTTTCAGTACAAGTGAATTTACCTTGATTGAAATAATTATCCCAGAAAGAGAACAAAACAACATTTTGAGAAAAGATGAATAAGAGAAAAGCCGTGGAGACCCCGGCCTGTGTGTTTGGGTTAAGTTTGGACTCGCCAGCAGACACACTGGGTGTCTGTCTGACTGGAACGCTTACGTCATTGGAGAATGCTTGTGTATATGTGTTTGTGTGTCTGTGTAAGTGTGTGTGTGCGCACATCTGTCCTGAGGCAGTGACCTTAATCTGGAGCACAAGGGTGACACAGGCTCAGACCAGACAGTTGCAGAGATGACCTCATGCATGAAAATATGCACACGCGCACACATTCACACGCACACACACACACACATATCTGTTCATGTTCAGCCCCACTTACTTCTGGTGCGATGTAGTCTGGAGTGCCGCAGAAGGTTCGCGTGGTCACTCCTTCTGACATGTTCTCTTTACACATGCCAAAGTCAGCAATCTTAATGTGTCCCTCAGAGTCCAGCATCACGTTGTCCAACTTCAGATCCCTGAGGAGGCAGAAGGACATTTGAAACATCCTTTAACTTTTCTTTGAAGAGTTGGTTTCAGTGGATGTCTTTCACTATAAACCCTGTGCACCTCAGTTTTATACTATTTATTCCACACAAACCCCTGTAGCTGCTTGTGATTATTTTTCCAGTAAAGTACTAAAACACAGTGTTTCACTAATGTCTTCACTATAGAATGACCTACTACTACTACTACATGGTATGTGTTGCAGAAACATACACACATTAATTGATCATTATTGTAAAAGCAGCCACTGAATTAGAATAAAAAGATTTTTCTTTTCCTGTGGGAAGTGTGAATTTGTCAACGCTCACCTGTAAATGATTCCTTTACTGTGCAGGAAGAAGAGACCAACAGCGATCTCTGCTGCATAGAACCTGCAATAACAACCATGCATTTAGAAAAGAAATAAAACATCTAAATTACAGAAATCCTATTTTGTCCATATTAATGTTGCAGACAGTGCTTCAGGGTTACTAGAAAACTGAAATGATATATTCCTCATCCAAATGTCACTTTGACTGTAAAAGATGATTCATTATGCAGGTGAGTTAGTGCTGATGTCTTACACTGCCTGAGGCTCCTTGAACTTGCCCACTTGTTGGATATGGTACATGAGGTCCCCCCCATTCACATACTCCATGACAAAGTACAGACGGTCCTGTGGTCACACAGAGAGGGAAAGTTAGTGGCAGGTGAGACAAAATATGCATCTCTGTTATCCTGAGCTTCCATGTGAACCTATAAAATGACACATTTCTCTAGTTGTTGGCCAAAGCTTGTTCAAACGTCGCTGTCTGAATTGGTCCATCTTTACTGCTCCTCTCTCCATGACAAGGTGACCTAAAAAGCCCACAACAAAGCCCTTCATGGAAAAATAAAACACTCAACACAGACATCTGTCAGGAAATATTCTCTTTGTCTTTCAGTGCTGGTCCCTTACTGACCATGACAAGTGTGACCTGACCCCAGTCTCTCTGTGTTTGACGGTCCCTTACTAACCAAACAAAAAGCAGCCAGCCCACAGAGCAGCAGACACACACTGACAGCGAACTTGAAGATTCCAGCAGGTTTGACAAAGTGTCACTACCCACGGCAACGTTGACTTCACTGTGGACTCACCGCACTGCAGTGACAGCGCTGTGAGCAAAATACACACTTTATCTTCGCTGCATCTCTGCACCTCTAAAATTAAACATCAATTCATTTCCACTCAGATGTGGGGACACACGAACGCCTCATTCTCACTGATGTGGACAAAGTGATGTCATAGCAAAACAAACACAGCTGTGGAAGTGGGAGAGAGAAAGTTTGTGTTTGTTTTTGTGTGTGGGAGACACACACAAGAGCTGTGTCTGTGTGTGTGTGTGTGTGTGTGAATTTATGAATATCCTGTGATGCCCGCCTGTGTCTCCTCCTGTTTCCTTCCCCCGCTGCTGCAGCTCTAATCAGCTCCTATAGTTCAGCTTGGTCTCTGAGAAATTCATTCATTTGTTGTTCTGTGGTGTTTTCTGTGCAACTATAATGAGTCTTGCTTTGTGTCAGAGTAACTACTTTCAAAATAAATTCCCTCCTTAGTGACAAAAAAACATCATTAAATGTAATAATTTACTACGAGATTTGAAATGGACCTTATTATACATTTTGTTAATGGCATCCTCTTAACTTACTGATCCCATATCTTCATGTCTATATTCAAAACCATTACATGGTTAATAACTCTACTTAATTATCTTATTAAACCTAAATAACAATTCTATTGATTAATCCTAATTAACTATGTTACATTTGTATCAAACCACAAAGTTAAGTTCAAAACATGATTTGGGAACTGTTCCACTATGGCTACTGCAACAGTGAAGCTACAATCACCCCCTACACTGCTATTATAATCACTGTTAAAGGGGCCAATTTTAGTCCTGTAATTAAGTTTAGTATTCTACTAATGAGCACACATCCTGTGAAAACTGTTTCCTGAGCCTCTGAAACTGCTTCGTCAAGTCTGAGAAAATAACTGTGATAGCTCGGACTGCAGGTTTGTTAGGGCAACAGTGAAGGTCACCACCAGTCTTTGGAGCTTGACCAATTCTGGGAAGTAAAAGTCAAGATATTTCATCTTTTTCCCTGTTTTCATGAAAATATTTTGGGGACAGCTGGTATGGCTGATTAGTACCACAAGCTAGAATATGTTGTAAAAAAAAATGCCATAATAAAGAATTTCAGTATAGTGTGTTGTACAATAAACAGCATTGTGCAGTAAATCATACAGAACATATACCACAGTATAAAATGTGATACAATGCCATAATACAGTATATCACAAAAACAAATGTGAAACAAAAAATATAATATTATTATATGTCATACAAAATCTGACAGAGATTAGTGTGGTATTTTCCAGGACAACTGTGGTTTTCAGGACGTTTTGCTTGTTTGTCTCAATTTCCAGGACTGAAAAATGAGTCCTCCAACTTCCAGACTTCCCAGGACACATGAGGACCCTGCTTTTGTCTTCTCATTTTCAAAGTGAGCTCTGGTTAGACGCCGACACGACAGAACTAAAACACTAAATCACTGGATTCCCTTTAAATGACACAGAGTTACCAGAATTTGACAGATTCATATTTGTCTTAACAGGACGTCGCCATCACTCTATCACTAGCCACTGAGCACATTGTCTTACACCTACACAGTAGAAAGAAAGAAGATTGTAAAATGCGTGTGTGTGTGTGTGTGTCTTCACTCCTACAGTATTTTCTCTCAGGTTGTGTGGTCTGGTTTGGGTGTGACTCAAAGTTAACACACAGATTCCCGAATGTCTAGACACACAGATGCACACACATGTACAAACCTCCACCTTCTAACTGGGGTTTGTTTGTTTCTCTTTTTTTTTTTATTAATTAAACTTGTCATCCACGCCCTCCACTGCCCTCGACAACAATTTATGACTAAGCTGTTTAGCTAAAAGCCTTTTCCTGAATTAATCTGACCTGAGTGACTTGTCATGAAGTACGTTACCTACCACAGTCTGGAAGCACGAGTGGAGATATGTGAGGAAGGGTGGCTTGTCCTGTTGGGCCAGGACTCTCTTCTCCACCATGGTACATTCAACGTCATCGTCCTGGATCACCACATCCTTCTTCAAGATCTTAATGGCGTACAGCTCTTCAGTGGCCTTCATCTCTGCTAGCATGACCTGCGGAGCAACAGAATCAGTAGGTACAGAGTACGGTACATAGAATACGGTACCGTATTTTCCGGACTATAAGCCGCTACTTTTTTCCGAAGCTTTGAACCCTGCGGCGGCACGAAGCTCGTCGGGTTTTTACAAGCTAGCAAGCTCCGTGCCGCCGATACATTTAGCGTCGTCACATCAGACCCGGTCAGAGTGGACCACATGAAACTGTTTGAATAAATTCAATAGCGACTTATAGACAGGTGTGCTCAATAGTCCAGAAAATACGGTATATCCCACTTTCCCCGCACCTGTAGGCTGTACTTCACTCACCTTGCCGAAGCTGCCTTTCCCCAGCACAGCCAAGAAGCTGAAGTCTCCGAGTTTGACCTGGTCTAGGCTGCTGGATGGCAGTGAGCTGGACTGGCTGTCCGTCTCAGTGATCACCTTTTTCCCTGGGCCTAGCTTGGCTTTCTGCATTCAGGGCACAAAGTACACAGTGTCTAAGAGATAAACACCTTAAAAGTGCACATCACATGAAGCTGCTTTGTGCAGTTTAGACAAGACGACTACTTCCTGAATTCCTAAAAAGTGGACCTCATTTGAAAAACGCACAAAAGAGTTTTTAAGATATTAAACCCATGTCAAACTTTAAAGGAGGAGTTCTGTTGTAGAGATTACAAAAGTTCATTTTTTTTCTATTTCTACCTTTATCATACAGAGAAAAATGTTTGAATTTAGTTACTAAGACAATACGTGACATCTTTAGCTAACTGTCTTCTACACATGTTCACTCATTCACAATCTGCTCATTTGCTCACTCACATTCACAATACACTGACTGATAATTCAAATAATGGGATGAAATGAGACTGTGGTGCCACAGCGGAGCTGATGTGGTAGAAAAATGGCGCCATACAGAAAATAAACTACAATAAAAAAAATAAATACAATGCTGTGTGATACATCATAATAATAATCTTGATAAATATTTGATCTATGAATAGCTGAATCTATATCTTAGAACATATTAACAAGTAATTCTGATCCAAATAAATAAAAAACTGAAGTACTGGCTGTTTTTCATGAAGATGAAAAATCTAAAAATGCTGCAGCAAAAGGTTTTTTGCTATTAAAGCTAAATATCTAAACAAAACTAAAATAAGGCACAAACTATTCTACATGAGAAATAAAAAATATCAGGTAAAAACACTAAAGTTTCCTGTGTTGCACATCACATGACTATTTTTGTTTCAAATGCTAAATACATTTTAATTGGTTGCTTAAGGTTATTTATATGCATCATGATTCAATTGGGAATTTATTTAAAGTTGATCTAAATCACTATCATTAGTATTCTTGTATTTAATGGATTGTTTTATCTTCCTTTTGTTTATCACCGAACATATTTGATGCAAAACCAGGCAAAACCTAAAAGATTACATCAAGTTTCACATGTTAATAGAAGCTTAAAAAATCTTATTATATTATCACATCAGACCTTCAACTGCACCAATTATTTTCAACTGGAGGCCACACTGCGGCTTCCCCATATGCATGCATGTCCAGAGCAGACGGTGTCTCCAACGTCGACCTGATACAGTAATACATGAACATTCTCGTCTATGTGCTTCTGTCATGCCAAGTCATGCTCAGTCTCCCAGCAGAGCAAAATGCTTCACGAGGTTTGCTAGAAACTACGGTGAAAGAGGAAAAAGAGACACACCTCTGTGGCAGTCTGAATGCAGAACGACAATCTGATACAGTACAATGTCCCATTCCTGTCTGTCTCTCTGCACAAAGACACATGTCCAGGTCTCACTCTCAGCCAAGGCAATACACAGATAAAAAAAATAATCATGCTGTACCCGAACATCAGAGGTGTAAACTACATCTACATGCTACACAAAGAACGTTGTTTGGCTTTAGCAAGGACAAAGACACATTGGTCAAGATGTTGTGCTGGTCCTGGCTGGCTGTAGAAGATCTTAGTCCAAATGTTTGAGTGCTCTCATCCCTGTGCCCAGTTAAGTGACTTTCATCCAAAATAGTTGATTAAAGAAATACATAAAGACTAATATGTGGTGATGTGGGTCCTGAAAAGGGTTTACAGATCATTTTAATATCTGCTGACCAAATTAAATAACTCTCAGGATGTAGGGAAAGGGGAAAAAGCTGGTGTTATCCATCTCCCCTCTAATGTGATAAAATCCCTAATTAATCATGTTTCACTTTAATATTTATTTTTTTCACCCAGTTCAGGATATTGAATTGTAACATTTGACATGTGACGACCAATGCTGAGCAGCTTTAGTTTGGTTAATGGCATCTACCGTAGTCTGCTCTTAAACTGGGACAGCAGCAGGGAAACGCAAAGCAGAGCAGACCGCACCAGATCACAGCACACCTGGAAGCTTTAGCCAAAAAAACGAGCCTGGCCGGGCCAAGCGAGCAGCAGCCTTACTTCCTTCCTCTCAGACGCACCTGATCAGAGTCTTCCTCAACTGCTTGGTCCTGAAACCACAGGGAGAAGGGAGCCAAAAGGCCTGACTCACTTAGTACACTTGTGTATAGGTGAAAGCCACAACAGCTGACTTTTACACGTAGATAGTTGAGGAGCAATAGGAGTGCAGCTCGTACACACAGACAAACACAGAGAATGTGGAGAAAGATGCGGTAACCATATATAACACTGCATCCTGTGCTTCAGCCTTTGGGCCAGTGCACGTCTCAGTCCACAAATAGAAGTCGATTGAGTTTACAATCAATCAATCGCTCGCTCTGTCGTATACAAGGCCAGAATGGCAGAAACACACACATGTAAATAATGTAACAAAGAGGAAAATGTCCTGATGTCTGTTATTTTCTTGATCAAGCAAAATCGCCCAAATGTAACTTTATGAATCATGTGTTGAAAATGATTATTTGAGCAACATCACGATGATTTTAAAAAAAAAAAAAAGTGAATCCAACATAAATTCACCAAATGTCACTGAGAGTCGTAACAGTTTAATGTTGGTGTAGAAATCAAACCTTCAGCATGAAGACAAACACAGACGCTCATTATTCTGGCAATGTATTTCATTCCGATGCTGACATCTAGTGGTCACAACTGGTATTGTTTCTCTATGTACACCAATATTCAGTAGTCAGACATTCGAGTATCAGCTGAGAGTAAGGTTTTATATAGGGTTACAATGTGATGTTTGCAGGTGGTAGAAGATAAAATCTTAAGCACAGATGGCAGACATACATAGCCATAAATGTCCAGACTACACCTATACTGACAATACTGTAAACACACAGCATGGAGATAGGCCAGCGTAATCCACAGACGAGACAAATACAGAAGACACACACATGCGGACAAATGTACAGCTATGAACTGTGAGCAGTACAGTGTCAGGATTTACTAACAATCCTCTGACGACGTCTGAGGAACTGGAAGCCGTGAAAAAACACAAAGGAGCAAAGACTAAATATTCATTTGTCTAAGTTTTTGTTTGAGTTTTTTTTCTTTTCATTTACAAATGTCCCATCAATATCCAGAAAATATAAAATTGTTAGTAAACTGGATCGATTTGCAAGTAGCTTGGAACCACATACAAATGATCAGACATGAGGAGGAGTGAAGGAACTTATCACCACAACGAGACGAGACCAAGGAGGAGAAAGGAGAGGAGAGGAGGAGGAGAAGAAAAGAGGAAGAGGGCTACCTTTAGATTAAAGTTAATTTGGCAGTCCTGAGAGCAGGGGCAAGACGTGGAGAGAGGAAGAGAGAAACTCTTGCATTAAATATGACAATGTGACACGAGATGAAGAAGCATTTGTACAGTATAAGTCTCACCAAGCACACAGGAGGGAGCAGGAGGCTAAGGGAAGAAAGGGAGAGAACCACAAAGGGGTTTATGAAGAGGAGAAAAAAAAGAAAAAAAGAAGAAAGAGCAGTTCTCCAGGATCATATAGAGTGTAAGAAACATACAGTCAAAGACCTGGAGATGCAAAAATAAAGACAGTAACTTTATTGGAGGTTGTTTCTGAGTTCCAGCCTGAACTCAGTGTAAAACAGCATGACCGATGTTTTTGCAGCCTGTTAGTGTACTGTGCATGTACGGGGTGGGTACAAGCTTGTGTGTATGAGCAGGGGTAAAAACTAAATGTTCAAACTAGCACATGCAAACAGAAAAACTTTCTCTGATCTCATCTTTTTTTTCACCTTTCCTCATCAGTCCATGAACACTGCTTCATCAACTGTTGTCGTCACTGAAAAAAACTGACTGAGTAATGAATATAGTATCTTGTAAAGCAGCAAAAGGTCACACTGGCAATGATTTTTGACATTTATGTAAATTTTATATGTAGATATCAAAAAGAATTGATCACGATTCATGCTTTAAATGATCAAAAATCATATGCTGTAATAAATTCCAAGCAGTAACCAGTTCACAGTCCAGTGAGAGTATTTGAATTATTTTTATCAGATCATATTCGACCAGTTGGTTTCAGTCCATGACCTTTCTCGCTGCCTTCTTTTCAATTGTGTCTCACTCTATTGCCAACTCTCCTCTATGTGCAGCAGAAATGTCAAGGAAAATGTCTTCTTGAGGGACCTGGGCTCCCACTGAGAGGCCGAACAATATGACAATCAGCGGACCACAGAAAGGGCTGCTTCACTCCGAGCAGGTTCAACCCACATACACAGCACAAAAAAAGCAGGAAACTGTGTCTCATCATTGATCTCCGCTGGAAAAGGTTTAGGATGAAGAGTGAGCGTGTGTGTATGTGTGTTTAAAGTTCATGATTTACTCAATGCTGTGAATAAATGTCACTTTTTGCATCCTTGACAAAAGCTATGATGATGATCATTAACCGTTTGACTAAGAGACACATCTCTATCAATCCTGTTTGATTACTACAGCGCTGTGTCTTTTTCAAGAAAAAAAAAAACTACCGTATTTTCCGCACTATAAGGCGCATCGGATTATAATGCGCACCTTCACTGAATGGCCTATTTTAAGACTGTTTTCATATATAGGGCGCACCGCATTATAAGGCGCATAGAATAGAAACTACTGTAGTAGCTGGGGTTGTGTTATCATCCATCTAGATGAAGCTGCGCTAAAGTGAATGTCAACAAAACAGTCAGTCTTTTAGGTGCACCTTATACTGCGGAAAATACTGTAATTATTAAAAATAAGTTTAGGCTAGAAAGTATTCACGTGGTTACAACATCACAAATCGCCACGGTAACTACAGCCTGGACGTGGAAGGAGGCTGAAACCAACTACATTTCTGTCTTTACTCTGAAACCTTGTAATAGCTTGAACTAATAGACTGCAGCTGATTTACCAGAAATCTGACCCTCCACCTATACCAGCATGTCTTCAAGCTCATCATGTGTTTGTACCACCAGCTGAAATGAGTATTTTAACATCAGGTCTCAGAACCAATTGTTAAGTCTTTGCCAAAAAATAAATAAATTGTAGAAACATAAAGGATGTACCAAATGCTGCTGGGGAGGGGCAGCTCAGCTCCAGGCTGGACTCTCTCTGATGGGAGAACAAAATGCTAACAGTTGTCAAGCATCAAGCGAACACACCACAAACCTGTTCACTGTGATGGTGAACTCTCCAAGAAGCACGGGAGGTCTCTGAAAGCTGCAGCTGTCTCTAACTCGGGAGAGCATGTGACAATTTGATAATTCTGCTGGACATACTTGTTTTTGGGCTCGTGGTGGGTGGCACGATCAGCCACGTATGTGCTCATAAACACCCAGCAACAGCAGACTGAGGAAAAGGTTGTTTGGATTTATTTAAAGGACATAAACAATGGTGGACTAACTCTGGAAAGACACAGTCAGTATATTGTTACAACCGCAGACAGGGACCGTTCTACTGAATAACACACCAACAGTGACGCTGAAATAAATATATAAAGACAAATATTTTACATGTTCACTGACATCACGGTCACACGGAGAGCCAAAAACATTTACAATGTGCTAAAGGAACGATATTAGAGCTGAGACACTCTAGATATTGAGTTATATTGTTGATACAGGTCAATAAAAAACAGAGGACGGACAAAAACATCAAGAACAAAGAGTGGGGATCGTTTCAGTGTAATCCTCACCTCAAATTTCTGCCTCAGTTCCTCATTACCATCATCCTCCTCTGAGATGGGAACATTGTAGTACTCCCCTTCCTCCTGGCACAATAACTTATACCTGAAAATGACAGAGAGAGAAAGACAGAGGAAAGAAAGATGGACACACACAGAAACATTACGACATATGAAGCTAACAGATTATATTGTCCCTTCCTCTACTCTCTACTGTTAACCTGCTCAGTCTGGATACAGCTGATGATAAACCACCCGCCTCTCTGCCTTTGGTATATTTGGCACCACCCTTACAGACAGCACAGTATATAACACACATACAAATTAAACTAGTTAAAAATGTATAGTTCTTTGTCCACCGCAAAAGTCCATGTGATATAAACTGTGATAAACACTGTTTACTGGACACAAAGAGACAGCAGAGGACAGCTTTACAAACCGTCCGTGCTGAACTGTCTGTCTCTCGGTGCACGTGTTGCAACTATTTATGAAGCCCAGTAATGCTTTTAGACTGTACCAGCGAAGTTAATCTGCATTTTAATATGTTTTTGTTATTCAACATTTAATTAATCGGCTGAGGTTTCCTGCCAGAAAAAAGAAATGAATTTAAAGTAATGGGTGACAACAGTACTTGAAATTCAGTCCTCACCAAGGCCAGACTAAACTGTTTATTTTTTATAATGTTATTTCTTTAAAATACAAAATGTTTATGACGATTTAACGTGTTTGATAACATTTCACAGTGTAAGCTATAAAGTGTATAATTCAATAAGTTTAATAGCTTCAAACTTAAAACTTAGTTCTTGATAATGTCACACAATCCAAACAATAACTCAACCTTAATGCAGTCAGCCTTACCAGCCATAGACTGGAGACTTCATGAGCTCCGACACGCCGAAGGAAAGAGATCCCATGAAGTCGTTCCTGGTCGTCCGATCCCAGTCCCACACCTCCACCGACAGCCTGCGGTCCTTGTCTGAAGGCTTCAGCTTGCTGTACAGCACATTGTGGTTATTATACACAGAAAATAACCTGCATTTGGAGACTTTTTTCTAATTTCTGGTTTTAATTTCCATTACATTTGTTATACCATGTTAAAAAAAAACATATCTAACAATGCAATGACTGTGGGTGACAACAGGAAACAATTCACTCACAAAGAAAATGTCTCGTTCCATTTGGGGTTGAGGTTGGAGCGGATAGTTTTGGTCTTCTGCTTGGTCTCATTTTTGGGGTCCGGTATGAGCTTGAGCTTGACATACGGATCAGACAAGCCATTGGGGTCCATGGGGATGAGGTTTTTTCCTTCACTCACTAACAGAAAGGAAGAAAAGATTAATAACAGCATTTCTAAATGATTGTTGAGTGAGATGAGTGTAACCAAGTGAGTCATTCAGCAAAAGCTTTCATTTGCAGATTTGAGTCTCCTTATTTTATCTACATATCCAGCTTGGGTTCAACAGTTCAACTGGCCCGGGTCAGGACAAACAGATGCTTCCTTTCATTCAACAGGTGAACGTCAACAGAGTAAAGTGCAGGTGTTCAAGATCAAGTCACAGCCTCTGGGGATTATTCATGGTTCTGAGCCATAAAGAGAGTAAATGCAGGAAGTGTTATGAGAGCAGTGATTCAAAACTGCAAGCAGTGTCATGTGTAAGTAGGTGAAGGCTCTCTTCTTGTCCTCCTGTATTTAGCTGTTCAGTAAACAAGGGCACACCAGGGACATTAGCGCTCCATTAGTCCTGAGCATTGGAGCCCTGCCAGACCTGAGCAACAGCACACACACACACACACACACACACACACACACCTCTGCAGATATACACACAGATGCGCGCACACTTTGTTTATCGACACACAATGCACCGAGCGTCCCCGCAGGGACAGGGTGAGTGCCCGCCCGCTTGGTAAACCTCGGGCCCTGGGGACTACAGAAGTCTGTCCATGTGGCCCTGTCAGTCACACCACAACGGCACTGACGATGCTCGGTGACCTTTGACCTGGAGAGGAAGGCGCTAAGTCACTATGTTAAGAATGTGAGACATGACTGCTAAACCCACTGTCTTAACACTCAATGAGATACAGTATTGACAGGATTAAGAGGGATACAAGAATAAAATCAATGAGGGATTGTCACTGCCGATTTAATACAGCAACTGTGCAACGCTGAGACTCCCAGAAACATACTCCCTTTCTTTGTGGGTTGGAAGAGAACATTTTGTACAGAAATAGTCGTTCACGTAATGACACATTTCTGATCATGTCGTGGACCCAGCGTTAATAACTTCATGTAATTCTCCCTGTGGATGCACCAGTACTGTGGAATCAAATGACTATTTAATGAGCTGAGAGTAAATAGCTTGTTTGTATGTTTGCTTTTATTCTCAGCACCTGTGGCGGAGGATCTGGGTGTCGAGCAACGACAGCGAGGTGTGAAGTCAGATGAGTGATGAAGTGCGATGCTGTGGATTGCATACATACATGTGAGGAGAGAGGGAGAGAGAAGAGAGTCAGACAGTTACAGAAGCAACTTGAAGTGTGGGAAGATATCGAGTGATCCTAAACCGGCCAGCCTCTGCTTTCTCAGAAATCCATGGGAAATCTGTTCAGTCAGTCTCTTTACAGAAATACTGTACACTGTATTTGCATCCATCTAATATGGATGTACACTACGCCAGAGCAGAGGAGAGTGAAAAGACCAAAGCATGCGTTGACTTTTCAGCTGACTTCTTTGAAAAAGAAGAAAACTGAACCCTGCTACCTCTTCCTTTATTCCCCATTCTTGAATTTTTACCAACACAAAAATGGAAAAGAAATAAATACAACATGTGGGTTCAGTTAGGATTGTTTGTTTCCCCTTCTTGATGCACAGCAGATGGCTGTGTGCTGCAGCTCTGAAAAAGCAGCTGGCTCTTCACGTAGTAGGTTGGATATCAGGGGAATTATTTTTAGTGTCAGCTCTGAATAGACTGATAGGATGTACATGGGGTGATTTTACAATGACCAGGCACCTATACAACAGAGGAACTGGTAGCACGGACCTACAGGGTGGATTCATGAGTAATCATTTAACCTTCATGGCTCCTTTATTCAAACCTGGAAATGTTCAGCCTCCATGAAATTCATGCACTATCTACACACTGTTAAATATGAATGTTACATTTGAGGAGAGATGAGGCAGGATGGCTCAGGGAGCAGGGTCAGGGAGTGGATTAGGATCCCTCTCTCTCCCTTTAAGCAGTAGTGTGCGGGAACCCGGGTCTGCTGGAGCTCTGTCTGTGTGACACTGGGGAACTTACACTCTGTCCATTGTTAGTACATAACAGGGACATTGTTCAGCAATGTGGCTGGGGTACAGTCAGTGGTTTTGTAAATGCACTATTCAAATACTTATGATCTCAGTTTTTAATTTGGTTAAACCCCCCTTACCCCAAAACACCAAAACAAGTCACTCCAGAAGAATTACTGGATCTTTATGTCTACAGTACCGAGAAAGCTGATATACACTAGAAACTAAATAAACAATACAATATAGGCAGAGAAAGCATCACTAAATAATAATGAGACAAATTAAAATCTTGAATGTGATGTGGACATGCTCTGACCATTATATTACAGTTTTGAAAAGTACAGATAAAAAACTATTGATGGAAATTTCCCCACTTTGTTATTTCACTTGTACTTCTTGTCATGACCAGCAGGGGGTGATCTAGACTGTTTAATTCAGCTTCAATGGCAGTTTTCATTTCCATGTAACTTCATGGCATGGACTAAACAAGGTGTGTGTGTGTGTGTGTGTGTGTGTGTGTGTGTGTGTGTGTGTGTGTGTGTGTGTGTGAGAGAGAGAGATGAAAACTGACAGTCAAAATCATCTATGTTGTTGAAAATGATTCTGTTTAAAATACCAGATTTGTATCTACACAGTTGTGGATGAATATGTGTGTAAACGCTTTGTGCTTGATTTTACCTGCTAAACTTGTGAACTTGTTTCTGCTAATCATCACATACTGTGTTGTGTAAATACTGCGTTGTGTAAATGTGCATATTTGTACCTCTTTTACTGCAAATATTACTCCTGTGACATGTAGGTACTCCTGCAGCTTTCTCTGGGACACATCTGGATTTCATTATTCATTTTTTCTTTTGCAAAAGTTCACTGCACCACACTATTTAGCATATAGACGGCTCATTATAATGCAGACTGAGTGTAGGGCCAAGTAGTTGTAGTAGGTGTTTTTGCATGTTTCATTTTCAAAAAGCTAGAAAACAATGGAAAAAAATCATCTCTGCTTTTTTGCAGAAAAAACAAAACCAAGAAAGAAACAAAAAACAGAAGCGATGAAAAGCAGAGGCGCATGTTAAAATGGTGTGAACTGGGTGTGCACATGCTGAGAGCAGGGAGCTGGGGCAGGACAGCGACAACACACTGGGAATACCAATGACATGACTTCTGGGAGTCTGGCAGCAGAAATCCCACAGCAACAAAGTTCAGCTGTTCCCCGGGCTCCATGGAGACACTGAAAAAAAGGGAGTCTGTGTGTGCACTTATGTGTTAATGTGATGGAAACAAGCTGCAAAGGATGGTTCAGAGTCACGTTCCCTGAGATGTTTTAGATAGCGTTTCCATTTAGCTCTTAACTTTGAAATTTTCATTGCTGTTTGCAAACATAGAAACATAGAAACACAGAAAAGCTTTAGGGCAGTAGAAACTAAATCTCAATAGGTGACCGTGTAACTGTGATGAAATGTATTAGGATCCATATTCAGCAACTTCATTGAATCTGTGGAAGTATTTACACAAACACACATCTTCAGCTGATACCTGAGGACCCTACCTCAAAAATGACGGCAGCCATATTTGTTCTTCACCTCCCTGTGTAAACACGGCCTAAAAGCCCCCGACAGTTTGGTTCTCCACCCTCTCAGTAGAGCTGTGCTCGTCTGAAAGCCCGCTATTTACGAGGTGCTCTGAAAAATGGTACGCTGACTAGCTGCACTGCTTCTCTCACAATGTAATGTTGCATCACCATTAAATCAGGGGCTACAGTACCTTCACTGTTACATTTAGGCTTCTGACATCCATGTGCTACTCATTAGTTTGCTGAAATAAAACTTTAAACTGGAAGCATAATGAGGGCTGAAAGCATTGAAGGTAGTAAATGTCAAATGTGTTAAACAGTTTTAAAAGATGCATCCCATGTTGTTCAGATGGTTTGTATCTTTCCTACAGTACCACAGTTAGACTGCCAAAAAGCTCACTACACAACTATAAGACAAGAGACACTAATGTCCCAGTGGCCAACTCCCTGCAGTGGAAAAACTGCTGGCACTAGACCACCACAAGTACTGTCAGCTGGCCCATCTTAACTCTGATTCATTGGGAAAATGTAATGGCAGGATTTTTAAGTAAATTTTCTCTTGGCAAGAACCTGTTGGCTCTTCCACAGGATGAGTCAGATGCTACAAAGAAATGGAAATGACTGTAAGAAAAGGCTGCAGAGTGGAAGCAGCAGGCTTCAGATCACTGGGCAGTCATCTCCATTTGGCAACCCGCAGGCTGCATCCCAACCCCAGACACAGCTCTGATCCAACCCCAACTCTGCCTTCCAGCAAGTCTTCCTTGGATGGAGGGAGTGGTGGTAATGGGCAGGATGTCCCTGTTTGTTTTATCATTTTAAATGGCTGGCTGGTGACATGGAAGTTATAAACTGAGTCCACAGAGCTGCAGGTAGCACAGAAAGCAGCATATTGGTCAGGAATTAAAATATACTGCAGAATTAAATTCATACAGTGGACACACTTGGACGTTTTACAAGTCTGATTATCATGATTAGGTCAACAAGACGCACTGCCCTGCTGAGTGAGCAAAAGAAGGAGTGAAAAATAATATATTGACAAGAAAATATCTGAAGTAATAACTCACAAAGGAAAATCTAGTGGTGGTTCTGTGCAATCAAGTCATTTGAGAGCAACTAAAAACAATTACAGACAAAAATACATTAGTATTAGTGCAGCAGCTCCACACAATTTCATTCTTGTACTAATTCAAGGTTAAAGACAAAAATCAAAATGTATCTTCTAGTGTTTCGTGCAGGACTGTTCTTTCCTTGACATGTATGACATTAAGAGTCAAAACCTGACTTTGTCTATGTCAACACAAAAACAGCCAAGGACAACGTGTACTCTACTTGAATAAGAGAACAATTTGTGGATTTGTTCTGGTCTTTAAGTGATTTCCTACATTTTGTAGAATTCTAGAAAAACATGAATGTATTAGATCAAGGTGTAATAGTCTTTACAGATCCAAAGAGTTACAATGTCAAATAAATGATGTAATCTAAAATGTACTATTAAAGGATTAGTTTGTTGTTCAGTGTACCACAGCTGCTCCTTTCTCTATTTCAAAAACCAGCAGCGAACCAGGCAGATTGTTGCTGCTGCATCTCCATCAGCCTGAAGATGTTCACAGTGTTTCGGGTGAATTTTGTCTTTTAATGTGGTGTCACAACACCTCCATAAGGTTCAACAGTAAAATCTGGCTTCCCTGATCCACCCACGTCCACATCTACTCTGAGCATGAATCTGACCTACACACACCTACAATGTACCTACATATAAAATGCATTGACTTCTGCAGCAGCATTAGTGTTACAAATAGCAGAGGTATATTTGGGCAGCAATGAAAAGGTTAAAGGGAGAGGGGCTTAACTGGGTGAGTCAAGGGGGGGACAAAACAAAAATGTAATTATTACAACTGTCCCTCCCAAATTGTGCACACACACATGTATTCACACCACAGTTTGGAAAATAAGCAGAAATGAGAAACTTGCTGTGGGTATTTGCACAGAATCAATGAACAATATAGTTCCAGCAGCAAGCAGGAGGAGGGTGGATCCCTCCGCTCCAGCAGACAGAAGAGAGCTGTGTGCAGGACTAAGAGGCAGAAAACAAGGTTAGTGGGCTATGTCTGTCCTTCACCAGAAAAACAAAACTAGTGTTGTGTTCTCGGCCACCTCCCTGTCTCCATTTTACTCCGACTGACAAACACACACATTCTGAAAAGTCATGTTTCTGGAAACTGCACAAATACCTCTCACTGTTTCTGAGTCACTCATTTTGTCTGTCTCTGTTGGTCCCATTGAAGTTTATGTGTGGGTTCATGTATGGGTTTAAAGAGCAGCTGCTTCCTCTGGCATCCATGTCACTTCTTGTTGAACATTTTGGCCACTTGGTGAGTCGCGAAGGAAATTGAAATCACTCCTCCCTCGAAGCTGAGTGTGTGAGCACTGCGGCTTTGGTTGAGTGATTCTCACACTCGCCATTTTTCACTCACTCAGGAAATCAAGCATTAACTCTCCATGTTACATTTCTTTTTCCACATATTCAAGGTCTATCACCACGTGAGACGTGAACGGATTCTCAACGGAGCTATTGATTTGGAGGGAAAATGTTGATGAAAATTGGGAGTGAATCTGAAGTGAATGTGGTTATCAACCAGGGAAAACTGATTTTATTCAAGGACTCTGAGGAGAGGTGGTGCGTACATAAAAGAGCATCAGTCAATAAGCAGCTTGAAGAATAAGAAACTGTTCACTTTCCAGGAACCATCATCACAAACCTCATTTGAACCTTTTTCATTTTAATTGGATAAAGAGAAAAAAAATCTTCCCTCAAAGCCAAATGAAATAAAAAGTAATTCAAGCAGCCGTTATCTCTGATGGCTGTAGTTATAGTACAGCACATAGTTTACAGCAGCCAGTCTGTAGATACCAATGATCAGCCGACTCTTTAGCCCCAGGATTTACATGCTCTTTGTAGACACACAAACACAGTGAGCAATATATGTTGTATACACATACTAATAAGAGGTTGACACTTGTGTTTGTGGAATATATCTGAATACATCTGAAAATGATGTAAAGTTGGTTTCCTCTACACCTTCCTGCTAAACTCTTCCTTCTCCATCTCAGTGCTGTTTGTCAGGCTGTCTGGAAGGCATCTACTGCAGTTAATGTAATCTGCGATGCAATCTGGCTCGAGTGGGCTGCAGGCTGCTACACACACACACGCACACGCACACCTAAACACACACACACACACAAGCCAGAGAACACATGCAAATGATAACACACATGTTAAGTCAACATCAGGAACCAAACGCTAGTGCAGGTGATAATGGTGGTTTCCTGTCCCTGATGTACACACACACACACACACACACAAACAAACATACATATTCATGTGTACTTGCGCACATGCAAGCGTGAAATATGCATGCATTTTCACACTATCTGATAGTTGTGTTGACAGTTGTCTGTGGCAGTTTCATCAAAAACGAAAGAAATATTGGACTCGAATGCTTCGGAAAGAGATTCAGCCAAAAATCCTGCATGAAAATGTTAGTTGTTGAATTCAGGGAACAGACAATATTGAAAGTTAAAAGGGGAAAGAAATATAAAATAATCTTTATTTTTGACAGAGGTCTAACTATCTATCTGTGTATCTATCTATCTGTCTATGTTTTGATGTATTCAATGTATTACATCTCACTTGGATTCAGGTCTATAACTGTGAGGATACCCGTGCATCCAAATCACTAAACCCTTGGGGGGAATATTAATATTAAAACCTGCATTCATGCCAGTAATAAGCCATGTGTTCTATAGGAGATGGATACATACAAGAGACAACAACAAAGGGGTTTAACCTTCAATGAGTGACATTATTATAACTAGGCTCACTGTGAGACCCAGGTAGGGTATGCAGTATTTACAAAAACTAAAAGTAACCACTTGATGTGAATATGTTCATGCAGACAGCTACTGAAGGTGAATTTTAAACATTTGTATTATCTTGCATGATATTAGCCTTCATCAGTCATAAGTGATTGCATGTGATTACAATGGATGCAACATTACAATGGGGTCAGTTAATATCTTAGTGCTGAAAATCATCAATGATCTTCTGCTCATCATTCACACACACATGTTTAGTTGGTGCACTGTTTCCCTGCTCACACTCTCCCTGTTTCCTCAAGTCATCATTTGGCAAGTGAAGAAGTCAGAGTCAGTGAAGTTCAGCACCAGGGTCTCGTGATGCACTGACCTCTGATAACCAGCTAATTGAATGATTATGTGTGCCTGCTGTCAGCTCCCTGCTATCACTACTGTTCAAGCAGATGTACTAATGCACTATCATTACAGCCGGGGGATTTCAGCATGGCCCAAAATACAAAACAAAATGGGCTCCTACAAAAACCCTGCTGTACTGCACATTTCCCACAATAGGTGTATATATTTACATATATTTAGAAATAATACAGATTGTTTGGCCAAGATGCAGAGATGTTATTGATCTGTATATACCATTGCTATGAAGTTGCATGCAGCATCAATCCTTGTGTTCTGCATGAAAAACTGTATAAACTGCTGCACTGCATCATCACTGCCTCCTTATAATTTAGGGTTTTAATGCAGCATCATGCAGCAGACATACTGGGCCACCACTCCTCACTACATATCCAAAACTGAAGAACTCACAGCAGCATCAGACACTGTTCACTTTAAGTACAAATATATTAAATTATGAAATGACCTCAGCTTTACCACAGCACCTGGTCAGTCATATCGAATATTCAACACTGTCTGTAACATTCATGAATTGTTTTGTGTGCATTGTTTGTATTTGGAAATCAGCCAATAAAGTATATTCTTACATAATTACAGAAATACAAGCATTAATGAATGGCACAGGGTCAGACATAAATAATAATCTGATCGATATCTCCTTGTGGCTTTTCTTTAACATTAACATATATATTGGACATAACATGATATGCATAGCCTTAGTCTTTTATTGCTTTTCACACAATAATAATAATAATAATAAATGGCTGCAGGAAGATTTTGAGAAACTTTTTTGATCAAGTCTATGCACTATCACATCCCCATTCATTACATTACATTAAATCAATTCTCATTCCCTTATTTAATGAGGTAGGTGCTTCCTTCCTTGCATCTGTAATTGAAACGGCACGAATAGATAGTGATATGATCAGGAAAAAAAAGTCTTCTGATGAATAATAGTGCGACAGATGATTGCAAAGCCCTGACCCTGCTCATTAGCAGAGTGCTCAGATCCTGTCTTTGAGCAATTCTAATGAGACATAAATTAATAAATCAACCCTTCAAATTGCTTCGCAGAGACAATTCAGTTACATCAGGAACTCCTGCCAACACAGCGCAAGTCGTGACTGTTTAAAAAGAGTAACAACACGGGCCCACGCAGCAGACCACACACCACTGCAGGACCACATATTTGGGCTGGGATTGCCTTCCAAATGTGTCGTAACTGTGAATCGCTGCTCACAGAAGAATGTTTAACAGGAGACGCTCTATGGAGCTGTGCACCACCAGGGAATGGCCTTTGCAGCATACTGATGGTCAGCAATGCAGTTGGATGTTAGATCCACTGCATTACAAGCAGGCGGCGTTAAAGCAGAATTAATGGTACATTGCAGAAGGGGCTAGACAGAGAGTTCCTGTGTGAATTAGACAATTAGGGATTATTGACAAAAATGTATTGAAATAGATCCAGGCTTGCAACTAAAAGAGAGAATCAGCAACCACCTATACTCTAATCCCAGTCTATGTGGAGTAACACACACACATATATATGTATAATCTGTATCATCTGTGAGCACACAAACCTACCTGTGACCTGCAGCTTATCCCCGCTGACCTCACACTTGAGGTAAAGCCGCCCCCTCCTCTCAGTGTGATCAGTTCCACACAGGCTGGGCACATTCATCACACACTGCTTATGAACGTTCATATCGCAAGCTGGTGGGACACAGAGAGGAGAGAGAAGGCATCAGGGTGAAGGACCTCATACTTTATACATCTTGCATTTGACTAAAATCAAACAAAACAAAGGATGTTTTTTTTTTTTAATTTAAGAATAGACAGACATACTGTTGTAGATTAATTTTTCCATTTTGCTGAATATATAGGGTTTGTGACTACATCCCCACATATTTTTAATGTGAAATAACAAATAAATACCATCTTTTGAAAGCATTGTGGACACGCTTGCACAATGCAATATCAAGGCTTAATTTCCCCTCTAAGCTGTAAGCTGCTTTGAAACAGCCTCTAGATTCACCGTACCTCTTTCTCCACCTATCTCCCCTTACATATTTCAATCTCCTTTTATGTATCGTACATGTTTGGCATAATATTAAAAGGATTGTTTCCCTGAAAGCTGTGTGAGAGAAGGGATGACAAGGTTATGCTCCAGATTCATCTCTGTGATGTCATGCATACATGGCATGCGTGTCAGCCAGCTGAGCCAGCCTCTCATGGATTGGGAATAGTTACCAACGGTTACATCACCACGCCATCAGGTCAGTAGGTGAAAAACAATGGAAAAATTGCTGTGCCGCTACCTCGCTCTCTCCATAAGAACTATTTATTTTTTGTGCCTCCCTGGAACAGTCCTGCGGCTGAGTAGCGCTTAAAACCACGACAGTACAATCTAATCGTGCCGTGATTAGAAGCGCAATTGATCTGCTGAAATAATTTGCCGCTCCACATCTCTATTTGTGTACACCCTGGAGCAATCATTATGCATAACTGGTGGTCTGTAGTAGGTAGCGGATAATGTATTTAGGAGCTCATTAATGCATTCAGACTTTAATCCACTAACACAAGATTAAAGAGAAGAAGTGTTGGTGAGGGGGGTGTTAATAAGAACTGCTTTGACAGCTGTACAGGGAACAGGGCTCCAGAATGAACACTGGGTGATTATAATGAGTGAAAGTCAAGAGGAGGCGAACGAATCAGTCTGTGATATTCAGAGGAACAACAGGGTTTTTTCTGATGCTGATAAAGTGGCTCTAAAGAGAACATAACGAGTGGAGGACCACTTGTACCTTAATGTTCGGCTGTATGCTACACTTATGCATTGTTAACCTGCACAATAGACTGGCAGGGGATTCATTTTTCTCCACTATTCTTTAACCAAGTTAACAATGTAAATGGCCACTTACAGCACACAATACTATGTAAAATACTGTTTGTACAAATGGATGCAGCAGCTGTGTCCCGCAAGTAAAGCCAATGTGAAAGTGGAATAAGGTGCAATACCACCAACGGCCACTAGATGCTGGCTCAATTCAAACATCATCATTTTCAATCCTGAAAAACTCAGTCAACACATTTTTTCCACAAGTCATTCTGATGTTATTAGCCAACTCTTCTTATTGGTGGGAGGAGTTAGGGGTGGGGCTACTCTGATTGACAGGTGGTCCATCTGATATAATTTCATCCTTGAGAGGATATTAGGCTTCAAAAAGATTATTTATTTACTTATTTATTTATTTGTTAGGGACAATGCAATAAACATAGAATAAAATCTGATGTGTTGCACAATCTGATGTGTTGCACAACAAATTAGCTCAACGCATTGAGCTAATTTGCAACTCTTGAAGATTTAGGGGTGTGGTTAGTTTGATTGACAGGCCTCCAATGAAGCTAGATCTGAATGTGAGTCTCATACACATTGGGTACATTCTGGCTCCAAACAACCAACATGGTGACGTTCAAATGCCAAACTCCTGGCTTCAAAATGCGAGTCCACAAACCAGCAGGTGACATCACATTAGCTTCATCCACTCTACAAACAGTCTGTGGTAAAATCTTGCTGTTCAGATTGTTGAAGAATATTCAAAACACAGGAAAAATGCAATTACAATGTTGCCAAACAGTTTGGCAAATGCCACGCCATCTCAAACTCTCTTTGCACCAAGTGAGATGTTTTACAAGTTGAATTTAATTACTTACAGTCGCACTTCATGCCCTGGTGGATGAGGCCGTAGAGCAGAGAGCCACAGTGATCACAGAAGGTGGGGCTCCCATAGGTGTGGATCTTAAACTTGTGCTTTGTTCTGGGATCCTACAGAGACCACGAGAAAAAGAAAGGAGCAAAAATGTGAAACAGTGACATGAAAAGGCAAACAATCACCAACTGTGAGCTGGAAGAATAGATAATGAAAAACATGTCTGATTCATCACAATGTATTGATTGAAACCATGAGAGTGTAAATGATCATCTACTACTGATGACACCACAAAGCACTGTGATTAAAATTATTTTTTTAGGATACTTATGCATAAAAGATTTTGAGATGAGGTCATAACAAAGTAAAAATACTTATGGCAGTATCCTTCATCCTCTGACACACACACGTCACAGAAAGGAAAAGGTCCATCCCCAAATCGACCGCCGCCTGTGACAGGCATCACCCCAGAGACAAGTCATTACTGATTGCAACTGATTGCAATCACCGGCTTTTATTTTATTATTATTTATTTTTTCATCTTGAAGTGACAGTCAATCAATCTATGACAGTCTTTTAATAAACTACTACACTATTTTGGGGTTATACAAGAGAGAGAATTAAGGTGGTTGTAATAGTTGTTATAGAAATACAGACACTTACATATTTATAGTTATTCTATACAACAATACACCTTCAAATGTTGGCAATATATTTAGGAATTATAGGGAAAAATACACAATTAAAGGAACTCCAGTACATGCCTTATGAACTGTTTACCTTTGTGTAGGTCAGTAAATGGTTTGTGTGGATCAAAGCTTTCCATTAACAGTGCTGCAGTCTCTCTACATAAATATTACAGTAGCCAAAGTGTGAAAAACAGTAGGGTTTAATGGCGGATGTAAGCCTGCACAAGTGTGTGTAAGGGGTGAAGGTGAAGGGGTGATTGGCTGCAGGAGGGTGAATCACATCTTTGTCATTACAACACATCTTTTGTTGACTTCTGCCATGTTGGATTATTGTCCCACACAGAATTTCACACTCATTAATTTATCCCCGCAACATAATCTCATCTTCAAATAACAGCGACGTTTCATTTGATATTCAGCTGTTGCAGGTGTGAAGTGTCAGCGGGATTTTTTTTAACCTCATCAAGAAGCAGCGATTCCCTCTGGAGAATCAAATGAATGAAAGAAGACCCCCGAACGATGCTAAATGGATCTGATGAAAAATGTTTTAATAACTTACATAAAAGAACAGAGTAAATTAGATTCCCCTAAAGTCAAAGTGTACAAGTAAAAGCTTTAGAGTTTTAATAATGGCACCTTCATACCCTAAATACATAATATAATACATAAATCCATTCTGACATGTGGACTGAAACAACCCAACTATTGTACTTTGTTTGCATCAGTCATTCTTGAACAGCAGCATAACATTTGCATTGCCCGGTTCTTTTTCACCTGTTTTCATCAGATGGTTATCACCTCTCACTGGAGCAGCATCTATTACAGGATCTGTATCATTTGGATACTCAAATAAGGGATTAACCAGAAAAAATTGTAATATTTATATATATCCAAAGGAGACAGCTATGCAGAAAGACACAGCAGTGTTACCATGGGTCAGAAGTTTAACTTGAATGACAGAAAAATGCTTGTAACTGATTACAAGGCTCTTATTCAGCTTTTTAGTGGACAAGTCAATTCAGCGGCAAAACAGTAAAACAAACTCTGCTTGAAGTAAATATCTTCTGGTGTGGTGTGCTGAACAAGCAGAATGAGACACCTCTCTGTTTTTTTATTTGTGCGTACTGATCAGTAAATGAAAACAGAAGAGCTCAGTGCAAAGCACCGTGCATATGGTTCACATATGGCACACGTGCAGTATTGTGGCTGTACTGCTAATAAATCTGTTTGAATGTCACTGCAGCACCAACATACATTATATAGGGTAGCGTCCCTGTCACATGCATACATTTATTTATTTCACACACTCAACCTGCAGCGTATGAAGCACTCTCTGCTGGAGAGAAAACTGGAGGACTGCCACTTTTCCAAGCACCCATGTGAAGTGCTTTCCTGCTCATTCTCAAATTGTGCTGAACTGTAAATCTCTCTCCGAGTCAGAATCCCTTTAAGTGGATTTGCATTGAGAACATTATCCAGGATGGTCTTTATGTTTATTTCCCACTGAATCTATTTGAGAGCGAGCACCTGTCAGTGTATTCCCTAAAAACAGGATAGTGAGAGGCTGATTGTGAGAGAGGGAAACACATCAGTGCTGAGGATGTCTCTCCCAGTTTTTTGTGTTTCTTGAGAAAGTCAATGTCAAATCTGAAATGAATGAAAGGACCCAGGGATAATAATTCATCAGCACATGCAGGGAGCAGCGTGTCACATATCTCACTGAGAGCTGACAGTATCACCAGGTGAAACGTCACAGAGATCAATGTCAATTCAGTCAGTTTGACACTGGCCTCTGGACTAATGCTTCAGAGACTCATTCAGTTTCCTCAGATGTTGCTTCCAGTGTGTGACAGTCTGCAGAGGCTCTGGAAGCACTAATCTGACAGAAGATGTGTTGTGATTATATTTTAGCTGCTGCAGAGAACTTTAAATAGTTAATTGAAATAGCTTATTAAATCCATATTCACTAGAAATTAAAATGATAATAAATTATGTATGTTTTGTTTTGGCGCCTGTTGGAGACTCACAAATTTAAACAGGAGGTCATTTATATAGCAATCATTTTGTGGAAACATGGTAGATATCATAACTGACTTAAATTAATTGTATTGGGGTGTAAAATACAACAAATACATACAATCTAGAGTATTCACCCAAATCATGCCTCAACTTTTATTTGCAGTGGTTTAATAATAGCAGCGGTGAAGGGGAAAAAGCATTGAAACTGTTTTGTCATATTATTGTTTTCATGCAATCACATGCATATCGGCATATTGTCCAATTAGCAGGCTAGCAGTCAGTGTGTTAGCTAAGGACACACATGGAAAAGAGAGAGGTCGCCAGACATGAGTGGATGGATGGAAAGAGAAAGAGAGAGCGAGGGAGGGAGGGAGAGAGGGAGGCTGTGCCAGCAGCACTTACTCATATTCACCCACACACAGCTGATCCTGAAGGATTATCCTGTTGTTCCCCCCTCCCCTCGCTTTGTTCCCTCGGCTTCTGTATGAATGAGTGATGGCGACTAAGAGAAACACTCAGCTGCAGATGAATCATGTATTTTTATCAACTGTCACATCAGATTTGGATGGGTGAAACAAGGCCTAAATGTTCCCAGATAATGGGGAGGAAAAAAAAACTCCAAACAAAAAGAGTGATTACAGTTCATCAGTGATCATGTCTGAGAGATGCTTCACACTCGTGCCTGGCCAACAGCTGCCACAGATCATCAAATAGGAAAAGATCAAATTAATCTACATCTGTAAGAGTGACAGTGACGTCTTACTATGACTACAATCATTTTACTTTCTGACTGAAATTTCACTTTTTAATGAGATAAAATGTCCAAACTAACAACAAATTCAAATTTCTTGCACATTTCTTAAGTCTGCAACTAAAGTTTGACTTCAGTGCTTCTGTTAGTTTGCTGACTTACTCCCAATGCTCTATAGCAGGTATGTTTACCAGGAGATGTACTCGTCTGAAACCAAAAAATTCACAGAAAACTATAAGATATGAACTGTTAAAAAATCCCCAGAAGAGGTTGTAACTGGTGGTTGTTGGTATTTCTAATTATTTTATATTTTTCTTGTGAGTCAGTGTATTTTAAATGTTGGACCAGCATGGCAGGAGTGCAAGTTCAGCTCTGATTTGCAAAGTTTAATTTAAATATTCACTAAGACGAGCTGTAATGTGCTGAAAATGAAGCCTATAGATGAGTGCACCTGACTACACATTGCCAGGCATGCTGGGTTGTCCATTAACACATCCTTTCTGTGCGCTGTGGGCTGAAGGGTTTACCCCTGTGGCTTCGATCCCCTATTACTGCCTAATTGGATCTTAATGGGAAATTCAAGACAGACTGGGTGGCGCTGCCTTACCAGAACAGCAGGGGAAGCAGAATGTTGCACCAAAAGCGATGATCTCAATCACGCGGCTCAACAGAAGAAGGCCGTAATGGCCAAACAAAGCCAGGGGGAGTGTTACATGTTGACTGGATGATGCGGTAAAGAGGATGCCCTTTGGTAATATGAAGGCTGATAGGATTTCCCAGATGTCACATTGGTAATTTCACAAGAAGATAGCTACATGCAAAGTATTTTCCTGCTTGAAGGTGTATTATTTGCAGTTCATGGTCCTCATCCAAGAAAACACCCGAGGGATGTATGTGCAGAGTCTGTGCATTAGTAGAGTTACAATAAAGGAACGTGATGATTTTAAATAACAGAGACACAATGCAAGCAGGAGGATTCATCGCAACAAGGAAACATTATAACAGGAAAAACAAGACACAATGACAACCTCAAGTCATTTCTAATGAACATGATTTTGACAACACTGCAAAAACTATAATCTCTACATCAATGTCCTTCTTTGTGATGAAGGAGAAGGTGCTTGAATTTTACTGGCGTGCACAAAAGACACCACTTTATCTTATTAGTCCAATCAAAAAACAGAAGTCCCCACACAATGACTGCAACATGCTTAATGAGTCAGTGTGTTATTTGTCAGTTTAATCTCCTTAACAATAATTTAGCGTCTGCTCTGTAGTAGATCCGGGCAGATTTGCATATGAAACCAAAAGAAAGATAAAAAGGACTCAGGGCAGAGGGCTGATCAAAAGACTAAAGACAACCAGGAGATAGTGATGAAAACAGAAGCACAGGGGGGTCAGGACAGTGATGTTGGCTAATGAGCCAGGATCTCCAATCCAGCTTAATTAGCAAGCAGGACGCCAAGCAGCTCCCATTAATGAACAGCTTGGCGGGGAGAGGCTGAGCAGGGGAGGGGGGTGGGGCAGAGGTGGATGATGTTAAAGACTGGGGTCATTCTCCATCCTGCTTACACGGTTTGAGGCATGAGTCGCATGGAGACAAATAATCCAAATGTCCTCTTATTTAGTAACAGAATATACACTGATTGTAATGTAAATGCCTGATAGTGAACAACAACTGATGAAAACTGCAGCTTCATCACTTCCCACATTTTCTTATTATTTACCAAAAGCAAACACGAGGCAGTGTGACCTTATGTCTTCAAATATTGACATTTATCACCATGCACTCAACATAACAAAAGCATGATGCGTTTCTAAGCACCTGCAGGCATTCAATTATTTACTAGGAATGTTCAGATGAAGGCAGAAATGTAAAATAATAATCATAATAATGATCAGGACTAAAATTCGGTTGTAGCATTGAACAGATGGCTTTTTGTTCTCTTCAAGCTAAAATTCAACAATTTCCCTTTGAACAAAATAAAGTCCTCTGTACCAGAGGGGCAGTCTGTGTCAAACACAGCTCTACATTTCACCGTGCCAAAATAAAACCAACTCCCACAATTATGTTTAAAAATTAAAATGTTCTAACTAATGTGTTTTCATGCTGTACATCCAGCATATGCCCTCGTTGGGTGGTAGATTGTGGATCACAGACCGAGGGTGTATTGGAGCTGCAGATGGAGACTCTGATCCCTGAACTGATTCTATCAATATGGACGAATGATGTTAAAATATCAGTAAGTCAAAGCCTTCTCCACTTGATCCCTTCCTCCATCAATCACTTCATTACAGTCAGTCATCTTCTATACCTGCTTCTCCACACTTGGGTCACAGGGGTCTGCTGGAGCCTATCCCAGCTCTCCTCAGGTAGGAGGCGGGGTACACCCTGGACAGGTTGCCAGGCTATCGCAGGGCTAACACAGAGACAAACAACCATTCACCACTCACACCTAACAGGCATGTCTTTGAACTGTGGAGTACCCAGAGAAAACCCATGCACAGGAAGAAGATGCAAACTCCACAGAGAAAGGCCCGAGCTGAGATTTGAACCCCGAACCTTCGTGCTGTGAGGCACACGTGCTAACCACTGCACCACCGTGCCGCCCTCATTCAATCACAGTAATCATCTGATCTTACATCGCAAATTAAATATGAAGACCACTGACATTAGAAACATAAAAAATGTGTAACTCTGGACAGGCTGCAGGTAAACAAGTGCATCTACATGTGTGGTTCAGTAAGACCAACAAAAGACAGTACAGTACAGTTTACAGGAGCCAACCCTGAGGCCTCAGGTTACACAGGACACTGAACGACGTGTTTATCTGTACTGTACTGACCTGAATACTGGATACTGATGTGTAGGTCCACAAAAACTGTTTGTGGAAGAACCTCTAGGAGTCACCTAATGTTACTGTTACTGTTACACAAGTGGCAATTAGAAACCTGGGGTAGTCTGTACGTGGTCACAAGATTAGCTTCTTCCCAGCAGGAGACACCTCGATGCTGAAATCAGGGCTCTCGAAGCTTTATTCAGACGTCAGAAATCCGAGCTCACTTACACATGATGACTGTGATATCCTCCCAGTCTGTGAACTGATGCAATTCTCACTTCCAGTGCAGCACTAACAGGAGAAAGGCTGCAGCCCACACTGAGTGTTGCAATTTGTTCAAAATCCATTTTAGAGTAGTGAAAAACCGCTATCTGTAATTAAAAGAATATTGATGCTTCTTTTCCTTGTTTTAATCTTGTTGCATGGGAAAAATATGGAGAGCAATCATCAAAGAGGCTGAGTAGCTAATACAGTCCAACTGTCTCCCACAGAGTCAAAAGAGATCCACCTGGTGTGACATTTGCAGCCAGAGAGAGGGGGGGAGAAATGAGACATGCTGATCGCCACTTCATCTCTATCATATCTTTCACTCACTTATCTCCGTGGCCCATCTGTTCATGTAGGACTGGGAAGTTAGTTTTACAGTGATGCTCAAAGATAAAATAAATAAAATAAAATAAAATAAAAGTAAGCAGGAAATGATATTTGAACTCTCTCTCACCTCTTGCTACTCACACAACACTTCTCTCTATTACCCATCATCCCTCACTGGGGGGTGACATTTGAATTGGAGGTGGCAGGATGCTCCTCCCTTTTCCAGTTTTTGAGTCATCCTCTCTTGTGGTTAACCTGTGTCTGCATCAGTGTTGAGAAGAAATGTTTCATAGCACTAAAATATATCAACTCACTATTTAGAAGCAACTAGTTTTTGAATCGAGTTATTCTGTTCGACTCGGGAGTCAAATTTCAATGACAGCACTCTGCCTGCAGCCCATCTCCAAACAGTGATTGTCACAGCCCTCCCACGAGGCATTAATGACACACCAACAATGGACTGAATCAAGCAAAGCAGCCTGTGTTGCTATGTCATCTAATTCTGTCAGTTATTACACCACCACAGCCCTTCAGGTTTTAATTATTTTTTACATCATATTAATCATCCCTCCTCCAATGAAATGTTACCATATTAGAAAAACTGTGTCAAGCATTTAAAGGCACACACACACACACACACACACACACACACAGCCTGTTGATTAACAACTGTGATCCACCGGTTCTGCTGCTGCATAGTTTTCCAGAGAACTTGGGTTATTGCTGTGGAGGTAAAAGTCAGCGGTTACATGAAGAGAACAAAACGGAGCTATCATTTATCCAGACATGAGGTGTTAGACTAGGAAAGGTTACTATTCTTAGCATATAAATCACCACCCTGATTCCTCTTGGCCTTTCACTAAGCTGCTGAGTGCTGAGAGGGAGGGCAGGTTGCCACCACGGCTCACAGGGGGTTTTCCTTGCCGTGCGCTATCTGTTAACACATCTGTCTGCTAGCAAAGCTCGAAATAATCACTGACATTTTTGACCATTGTGAGGGCCCAGGCTGCCGTTCTGACAGGCTTTGAATGGATGACACCTATTACAGCGCTGTTCCTGTAGTACCACAGTCCCGGATGATGCTGTTACTGTGACTTTTAGGGAGGAAGCCTCACAATATGTCAAATTATCAGTATGCAACTGTCATTCAGGATCGTGTTTACATTCAAAGTATACCTGACAAATCACAGTACTGGGAGGTATTAAACTATCTTAAATACATTTATTCTTTGTTTCTGCCCCTTGAGTTTTTAATGTGTTCTGTTCATTTAACAAGCAGCTGCACATCTCCATCTGTACATCCAGTTTCCTTAGTAGCTGGATGTTGAGTGATACAAGTCATGATTCATGGATCTGAATACAGATAGGAGGATGTTCAACTGTTGCTTTTGTTGCTTTCGTCTAAATGCAATCAGTTCTAAATTGACCACATTTTGGAGTTAATTGGAGTTCAAGTAATCACAAATTGGATTAGAGTCCAAATGTATTATTATTATCATTATTATTATTATTGTTATTACAGATTTGAAGTTTCTATATTCTATACTTTTTCCAGACCCTAATTTCCAGAATTCTCTGTAAAAAAAATCAAATAATTTGTGACATTTGAGTAAATAGATGTGTCTCATAAAAATAATGAAAACAAACAATTAATTCCCTGATTTATTTACATCACATGAATATTTTTCCATACATTAGTTTGTACATTTCCAGACCTGGAAATTTATAAAATCAAATTCCATACTTTTCCATGCTTTCCATACTTGTGTAGGAAGCCTGCTCATTTTATTATTGTATTGTATTGAATTATTGTAAGGATCATTAACCATTTCAATTGCATCAGATCAATTCTTAATATTTTAGTTTAATTTTCTGACTTTTAGTAGAAAAGGACATTTGGACGCTAAGTCTTATTTAGCAAAAAAAAAAAGAGACAAAAGTCAGTGTCACAGACGTTTCCTGCAGCTGATTCAGAGCTGAGCTGTTTCTCCTTCACCTTCAAGAAGAAACTGTCACTTAACTCCAAATCCTTTCAGGACAGTGGCCGAACAAAGTGACCTGAAAAATCACAGCAATCATGTGTCTGAACTTTAGCAGATGTGACATTATAAACGTGATAAAAATACAGCCCCTGACACTGAGTATGTGGCTCCCAACCCTAACAGCAGCAAAAACTCACACACAAGATGGTGGCAGTCACCTACAAGCAAGACCATTAGAAATCATCAGTTGTTGCACAGAAGGTGAAAAAAGCTTGAGAATCGCCAAAGGCTCTTAAACACTAAAATTCAAGAAGACACATTATTATTAATGTTACTGTTTCACTGAGCCCTCACAGCCCGGAGGCCTCCCAGCCCTTTGAACAAAGTCTCCTCGTTGCCTTGTCACAGTTGGTGAAAGCTGTGGTTCCAGTTCTCACACACACGGATGCTGCAGAGACGTGTTCATTTGCACACGCCGCCTCATTAGTAGAGCCATGCACACATGCTGTGTGTGACATCCACAAGGTCAGAGGAGGACAAGAGGTGGTGGTGGTGGTGGTGGTGGTGGTGTGGGGGGTGCTGTCACAGCTGTCACATCGGCTGGAAGAATACTTCTGTTTACTCCCTTCTTTGCCAGCCTTTCCTCCAACACGGTAACAGGTAAGAAAAATAGGAAAATGTTTTAAAAAGGAGACCTGCTGGTTCAACTGGTCATGTTGCTGATGCCAAAAGCCAGAATAAATTGGCTTATCAGGCACAGGCCATCTGTCAGGTACTTAATAATTAAAAGAACTTCACAAGATGTGTTCCAAAAGTTATCTAATAGCCAAAGTCTTGGCAGAATCTTTTTTTTTTCTCTCACTGTAATGAGCCAGCTGACAGGGGCACGAGCTTGGCTGTTCAACTCTGCTTTCAGTGGTCTTTGCTCTGTGCTTTGGATTTCACAAAACTCAATAAAAGTTGGCTTTGTGTCTGCAGCTGTGTGTGAGTGTGTTTCTGTATTTGGAGGTTTATTTATGGACTTGAGAAATAGATCTTATTTCTTTACCACTGCAGAATAAGGATCTATACTGTCATTTGAACAAGATATTCACCACCTGTCAAATTGAAGTAAGACTCAGCTTTACGTCAGGAAATACTGTGTAGAAAAGGACAGAAATAAGAGAAAGGACCATTTTAACTGCAGTTTAGGAGCTGCCATACAAGTACATGTTGTGATGTTTACGACTGATCGACCTGTTGTTGGTTTTTTTTTTTAAACCACTGACGGCTTCCTAATGTTATGGCATCAAACACTGACAGTGAATCAGTGACTGACAATGACCATAACATTCATGGCCAGTGAGTCAATGTTCCTTCAAATTATTATAGAGCCATAGCTCAAATGCACTATTGTTCATATTATTATTATCCATCTGACCCTTATAGACTTGATCTAATGTATTTTGTTACTAAATTGAATGTATACACTAACCTAGTAATCAGTACGGTGGTGTAAGGATGATATTTTACCTTCTGTAAGCATGAGATTTAATTGCTTCAAATATTTTCAATAAATATCTGGAACTGCCAGGCTTGCACACTGCTGTAATAATCTGCAAATGTGTTGGCAACACTGCAAGATATCACCTTCCAGTAAATCATTATTCTGCCTTTGCTGGATGTAATTCAGGTAAAACCTGCAAAACATAACATAACAACAAACACAGAGATATCCAAGTCTGTTCAGATGCAGGAGGAGAAGGACAGAGGCAGCTCTGCAGATCTGTATTGTGTATCAGTCTATTTCTGGCGTGGAGCTTCAGACCTGCTGCTGGTTCAGCTTTAGGCCTCACTCTTACATGCGAGGTCAAGTTTGCACTCCAGACCCTCTCTGGCTTCTCCTCTCATTTTGTGTGCACTGACATGCGGGACAATTATAGCATGCCTGCCTGTTTGACAGGATCTTAAATAAACCTTCATGCAACCACCAGCGGGATTCACTTGCTCTGAACACAGCCATGGTGTCAGTCACTCTGGAGACATATTGATTACAATGCACTGATACTTTGGCACAAACACACAGTAAAATAATGTACAGAACTGTGGATTACCAATCTCACAATGGCATGAAGTCCCTGAAAGTTGATTCTTATCATAGCACATTTTAATTAAAAAAAGAAGTCAGTTCCTGCCAGGAAGGTAGGAAATCAATATGACCACAGTTGGTAGTTAATAGATTACTACACTCAATATCACTGTACGCTTTAACAATCAATATTGATGTGGAAGAATTATGAAGATGGAGGGTTATGTAGTGTACAAGCATGCAATGGTGAGGCCAAACTCTCGTCCCGCAGGAGCTGTGACACCGAGTGGATTCAGGGTCAAGAGCAGCTCCAACTCTCCCATGCGCTGGTCATTAGTGATACATGTCTTGTTCCAACCAAGCTGGTAGGAGGAAAACTGGATACTAGATATTTGCTGTAAACAAACCTCAGAAGGATGAAGGAATGTGTTTACTGTGTGTGTGTGTTTGTGTGTGTGAGGGTGTATTAGTAAAGTGCATAAAACATTTAGCATGTGCATGTTCATTAAGGGACTGTGGTTGTGAGTATGAGCGGAGGGATACTGTGGGGTGTGGAGCGGGTGCACGACGTGTGTGTTTGTGCATGTGTTGAGATCAAAGAGAAATTCTGATGACCTGTGTTTTCCCACATACTGACCATGAGAAGACCGGCGTACCCTGAGGGCCTCAGATGTGCAGTTACTGGTGTAAAATGCAGCAACATTCATTACGTGTTGCTCTTATGTTTATTCAAGGCCACTTAGTGACTTTTGGACTTCACAGTGATACTGTTGTTTTCACTTTCAGTTTTCAGGAAAACATCAGTGGAGGGAGAACTGTGCAGTGTTTGCTTGTTCAATTTACAATTAAACTGTCAAACAAGGCATCAGTCCCAAAGCAATGTTCACTGAATTACCTAAGTTGCAGTAATAAACCTAATACTCAACAGAAAGCAGATCCACTGAGGGTGCCGTGCATATCTGCAGAGAAAATGCACGTTTCTAGTTTTCTGAATGTCAGTGGGAAATGGCATCTCCACAAACACTGTCATTGATTCTGAGGGATCTGAAACTGGCAAATGATCCTGCAGCAGAGACAGAGGAGCTTTTTAAAAGGGCTCTCGGGCACGGACCCAGAGGACGGTAACCTCACAGAGTCCATCCATTTATTGAATGCACGAGTATACACAATCCAAATGTCACAGTCTATTTTTATTACATCTTTATTCTGCTCATCTCCATAAATCTTTGCACTGTTCACGCACACATCATAGGGCTTCCTCTGTGACACACTTAACTATCACAAACATGAGAGCAGCAGCATACGGCAGGGAATGATAAATATGTTTATTGATAATGTTTTTAAGTTGGAGCACAAACAATGTTTGATTCAATTGTTCACTATGAAGTGTGTATTACTCCCTGCACACACACACATCCTATGCAATATGAAAAGGCTTGAATGTTAGGAAAAGAGGCAAATGATCAGATGTGATTTCTTTCATCCCTTCACCTGCTCAACCAGAATCTCCAGATAAAGGTTGAACTGATATCTGTAATAAAGTGTGCAAATGAACCATGAATGAAGGAAATATTCTTTGTAGTGGCCAATAGTGTCCCTCCTGATGAATCTGTATAAGCTTCAAGATAAATACAGAACCCATGTTAGAGTAAAAGTAGGGATAATAATTTGTATCTAACAATATAACATACAGATATGTGTATATATATATATATAAATCAATTACCTCGTCTTAAAATCAAGTTAAATTACTGTATTTTCTGTACTATTGAGCACACCTGTCTATAAGCCGCCATTGAATTTATTCGAACAGTTTCATGTGGTCCACTCTGACCGGGTCTGATGTGACGATGCTAAATGTATCGGCGGCACGGAGCTTGCTAGCTTGTAAAAAGCCACCAAGCTTCGTGCCGCATGAGAACACATGAGAAACCCCGGTGTTTAAGTTCAAAGTGTCGGAAAAAAGTAGTGGCTTATAGTCCGGAAAATACGGTAATAATAAAGCAAAAAGAAGGATGTTAATAATAATAATAATACTAAACCAACAAGATGTGTATTGGTGAAGTAGGAGGCTCCAGAGTCTGCTGTAAGCCTTCTATCACTAACAATGTGTTCTTTAGAAACGACAAAATAAAGACACTCGGTTCAGCTTTTAAAACAGAAATATGTTCAAATGTAATAGATGGAGAAAGGTATTGAAAGGATAAAGGGAGGTATTGTTATTAGACTGCTGATGTATACACAGCAGCTCGGTGTTGACGCTCTGCTCTTCAGATAGTTTCTCTCTGTATAATTGATGCACGGCTCTGCCTCCAAACACACAAACAGTGGTACATGACAACAAGGCCTCCGAGGTCACTGCATACTGACACGCATGGAGAAGAACCACATGAAGGAATGGCACAGATTGACATTATGTGGTGTGTACATTGCGTAAGGCACCGGGGCCAAATAACAGAGGTATTTTGGGCAGTCGGAGTAAATGAAAGTCGGAGGAGGCCGGCTCAGCAAAGAGGTCATTTTATCCCGTCTGACTTGTGTGACCCAGTGCCAGTGCTTAGGGCTTAAGGAAGCCCAGTGACTACTAGTTCCTGCTGATGTCTGTCTAATCTCTGCTATGATTAGCTCCATACCATCATGTACCAGGCACAGACACCCACTGTCTCACTCGATGCACTTGCTAATCTGGAGATGGATGGAAAAGGCGCGGCACCAGGTGGCCGCTCACGGTCGAATCACTCGTGTGAAAATGAAGTGTGTTCACTTCTTTTAGCTTTAACTGCCAACATGTTGCCAAGGACTGATCTGGAAAACATTTTAATTATCCTTAAATCATCCACATTACCTGTATCAGGTCTCCTCTCTTTATCTTATAGCTGCGTCCTTTCTATTCACAACAGAGCTTTTGATTGGCAGTGAACACCCACACACTTACAGGAGCTGAACATGTCTGTCAGCATGTACAGCCGTATACATGTCATAGATAACAGCTTAACAAAGGGGTTTGCATGCATCTTGTACTCTGGATTGTATCTTCCAGTTGGAGTGTGTGATAGGGTGCTCCTTCTCACCTGAAATCACCCTATGTGTTTATGTTCAGCACAGTTTTTATGGGAGTACAGTGAAAACAAGCACACTCCAGACTGATTGCACTACACTACAGGTATGTGGTCACACCATCTCCACAGGTGGTTTCAGTGATCGAATCTCAATGTGTTTTGGTGGTCGTTCAGACTTGTCTTGTTTGTGCGGTTTGACGCTGTCCTCGAAACCCGAGACGGGTGCAAGTAGTCAAGTGTAAACAGGGCAACTGAGATCCGATCACTCAAACCACATGTAGAGGTGGTCTAGTCATGTGATCACAAACCTTTAGGTGTTTGTTACATCAGTGATTGATGTAAATCTGAGAAACAGTTGAAATTAATTATGAATTCATTAAAAGATATTTAAAAAAATCACTTCACCGCTAATCTCTTTAATTCTTCTTCATATTCATATTGAGATCCGATCACTCAGACCACATGTTGAGGTGGTTTGGGATGCATGTGACCACATACCCGTAGTGCAGTGTGAATGCTGTGCGTCCCTGATAAGGATGTCAGACAAAATACATCCTCAATGCAGGACCAAAACAGTGTGAAGCAGTGTGAACAGTCCGTACATGTACTAAACTTCTTGAATCATGCTTGAATTTAGTGACATCTGAACACCAGTGGTAAACAGGACTGTCTGGAGATGCACATTAAGTGCAGGTCTAGACAAGACAACAAGATGCTGTCCACTTGTGATCTGATTGCCCATGATGCATTTTAAAACTGGGTGTGAACAGAGCGAAATCCAAAAACAATTGTGCTACAGATGCACCAGGTGTGTAGCTTCATAATCCAGGTATAGAGGTGGCAGCAATAACATGCTTTCTCTCATATACTGGTGACCGGTGCAATTAATCCTTCAAACTGCTCGCGGACCATTCAGTCAGTCAAATGTCAAAAAGACACCACAGCTGTAAAGATACAAGATAAACACAGTTATTTATTCTTTGGGAAATGTGTGTGTTTATTGTGTTTACCTACAGCAGGCAGCAGCAGTCATTGATCACCACAACTAAAAATCCCAAAAGTATGATGACACACAACTACTGGTGAACCCCCTTACCCTGACCCAGAACCCGGAGGCTGTCAGGGCTGGTAATTATAGGGGCTGCTTTGTAAACCAGGCACATCCATGACTGCTTTTAGTGAACAGTCACACCCATCCCTGGAATTCCTGGAAGAGAACATTACTGGTTTGGCTGTGTTGAAGAGCCTACTGTAATTATGTGGCCTTTAATTGTGCTCTGTTAACACCGTCAGATTGGGATGAGCTGTGACCAGGGACTCGGATGGATCTACCGTCTTTGGATCTTTAAGCTGCTGGGATTTGGTTGGGATAGTTTATGTTTTGTTATGAATGTTACAGTGATCACAGTAAAAAGGGGAAATGCATACCAAAATTTAAATCCAACCAGAGCAGTGATCTCCAGGCATTTTAATTGTTAAAGACAAGCTCTTGGTGGCCAGACTCCATCCAGTCTAGTGTGTCATCAATGAATAGTAAAATGGTGAATGTGAAGAGTTTCTCACTCTCACTGTGTGGTTGCCTCTAGTCACCTTCGCACAAGGTGAAATGTTAGACGAGTATTTCCTTGAGAAACCTCTGCTTATCTGAGGTTGAAGCGCAAAACATCCGGGCCTTGAATCCAGGTTTTCTGATAAGTTTGTTGGCCATGTTTTGAGGTTCCCGGAGAGAGGGGCACTCCAGGTCACCGAGCACAGCACACCCGGGGCCAGGCCGCCACAAGGTGAATGGGAATCTTATAACTCTCCCTCCTTCCATCCTTTCCATCGAATTCCTGGGATATTTCTGTCTTCCCTCACCATGCAAACACACAAACACAAAGACCCAGGAATGCAGACAACTCCTCAGGATGCAGCCTGTGTGTGTGTGTGTGTGTGTGTGTGTGTGTGTGTGTGTTTGTGTGTAAATGGACACAGACTCAAAGTGAAGTGATGTAAGTCTTTAGATCGGATCCTTCATCAAACCCTCCCTGTGTTTGATTCTGTTAATGCTCTCTGTAGGTTTGAAAAATCAGTGTTGGCTTGTGTTAACCCAGAACTGGCTCAATATTGGACTAACTTCATGCTGGGTTAATTTAACCCACTAACATGGGCTATTTTTACTCAAATTTTGTTGTTTTTACAGAGTGTTTTCTTGTGTTTAACCAACATTTTATAGTTTTTTTTCTTAAATTTTCTTATTACCCCGTAGTTTCTTGTTTTTAACCAACATTTGATTGTTTTTTTTTTTTTACCAAAATTTTGTTGTTTTTAACCTGTATTTTCTTTTTTAACTTTTTAAACCCCAAGGTCCCCCAATTGGGGGACCCTGAGACTTGATCTCTGGTATTTTTCTATAGTTGAAATTTCAAAATAAGAGCTTAGGGCTTAAGGGGTTAACTAACATTTTCTTGTTTTGTTTTTCAAAATGTTGTTGTTTTTACCCAGATGTTGTTTTTATGCCCATCCATCAATATGCCAAGAGCCAAATAATAAAATGGGTGAAAACAAGAAAACCTTGAAAAATGTTAGGAAAAAACAACTAAATGTTGGGTAAAAACAGCTCATTTTGTTGGGTTAAATTAACCCCGCATGTAGTTCGTCCAAAATTTACCCAGGTCTGGGTTGAAACAACTCAGCATTTCTAAGTGTGTAGTGATCTGGGAACACCGAGTTTAATGCTTTGTCGTCTTCTCCAGAATGAGTCAGCGAGTTACTTCAGTACATTAACAGTAAAGGTTTGAACCTGTTTAAATTTTTGTTTTGTTTTAATTTCCAGAACAGTGGAGGAAGATGTAGCGATAAAGAACAGCAGCGACCATGTTTACTGCAAACAGTAACTGGTCTGTCAGTGGTCGAGACCTCGTTTACTGGATTTTGACATTTTCCTACAATGAGGCATATTGTTAGGAGGATAAACACAGTAAATGTCTCCGGACCTAGAGTGGCCTGGTTTGTTTAGTGTGAATGGCCACGGCCACAGAGCGAAGGCCAGAATGTCAACATGTTTACTTTGAATTGTTTACTATTATAATGTAGGCCATCAACTATCTTTATGTGGTCTGACATACCTTCAGTGCCTTCTCAAAAACACACGGTATATATGGACTTATTTGCATTCTCCTGACTGTATATGTACCATGAAAGATTTTAGTGATCTTTCTTTTAAAGTATCGCATCAGGTTTTGTGTCGTTTTCATAACACATGCAAACCCTCATCCTTGTGCCATTACACACAGCGAGCAGATTCTTGAAGGGTTGGCATGTGGAGTATGTGTTAAGGCCAAGTCTTCCGCGGCTAAGGTTTCAACAGCCTTGTTGTTTGACCTAGACATAACTCTCAGAAGTGACAAGACTCTTATTGTTTCCATTGTTGTTTCCTCCACTCTCTGAACTGTAGCTCATTGTGATACCCCTCGTGATCTCGGCCCATAATGGAGCTTGCAGGTATAAAGAAAAAGCTAATGTGATAACTCCCAGTGAACCTCATCCACCCTGTTGTTGTTGTGTGGCCTCGGTGGAGCCTCTGCCTGCGGGAGGGGGGGGTACCAAAGCATTTGATTAGTCTTGTCTTTTCCCGGACAGTCAACAGTGGGATGCCAGGAATTCCTTTTGTCTGTAGTTATCCTGTAGTGTCAGCTGATCTCACAGATGTTTGCTCCACAAGGTTAACTGTTGGCTCCGTTTAGACTAGCTTTCATAGGGTATTTTTCTGATGTCGCTTCATATGCTTTGACTGTTGAACCATTGTCAGGAATATTGTGATTAGAGTTTCCTCTGCCGACTGTTATAGTGGTTGATAGTGACTCTTTTGTTGTGGTGATTTGGTTAAGTGAATTGAGACTGTGAAAAACTTCTGTACTTTACAATTTTCAATCAACCTTATAGATCTTTTTATTTTAACTTGCACACTTCCTTGCTTTTTATGCATTTTAATATTTTTGTTTTGACAGTATTAATATTTATTAGTGGTCCTCTATTTTCAAATTTTACTTTTCTTTACTTCGTTCCCCCACTGCAGAGCTGTGGTATTCTCATTGCACAAATATCATTGTACTGTCGACCCTGTGTTAAACTGCATGTGACAAATAAACCAAACTTGAAGGGTTATGTAAACACCAGTCAATTATAAGCTCTGTATGACCCACAAAAATGACTAGTTGTGAACAATTGAAGGATAAAATCAAGAATTAAAAACAAACAACCATTGTGGCGCCTGAGAATGACTTTTACATAGACAAAAAAAAATTACCTTTATTTTACCTTAAAGCAAATAAACAAAAAACATGGCGTCTGCTGCCCCTCTTGCCCTGGTAGAATAAAAAAATAAATAACCCTTCCTATCTGTCCAATTCCCCCATATATTTATATATTTAAATTCACCAACATAAACAGTCCCCATTGCTCAAATTTGGTGATTACATACAACAAATTTCTCCACCAATGAAAGTGTTTCAACCTAATATGTAATATTCTCAGGTGGTCAGGTTCCCCACTTTAAGAGTCTCTCAGAGAAGAACCACATGTGAGAAGACCTGGTAGTGTTTACAGGTGAAGGCAGTAAGGGAGAAAAAGTCGGGGAAAGTTTTTTTTTTTTTTTTTTTTTTTTTTTAAGACGGTGGATAAAATTATTGCTACTGTCATCATTTTCCAGAGGTGTACAATCCTGCCTTGAAAGAGACAACCAGCCGTCCTTTTGTCTGATAAGCCTTCAAACTGGGCTTTCAGGTTCGTATTTCATCTTCTCTCCAAAACGCTGTACCAACATGCCCTCACTGACTCAGACCCTCGCAGGTGTTTTATCACAGCAACAGTAAACTGAATCTTTAGCTCGTTATTTTGACATGGAAACTGTGACCAAGCACAGACTGTATCTGTCAGGCGTGTCCTCACAAACCTGCCGGATTAACTCAGTCATCCCTTCACCGCCATTTATTTCAACTATTTATCACTTACTTTAATATCTATTTCAACTGTTTATTCACCGTAGCCTTTTACAAATACTACAGGTATATCCCCAGCAAGCATTAAAAATAAATGTTATCCATCAGTCCAGCTTGTAGTGATGTGATGAGGCGAGAGGCAGTGGGATCTTCACAGAGAGTCAGAGCGTGAGAGAGGATGAGAAGCGTGTTCAGCTTTTCATCACTAACGGGCATGATGTTCTGTTAGTGCTTTGCTTTTGAACAGACTGTAATTATCAACAGGATGCTTCAGACCACACATCTCCACTGGGACTCCTCCTCACACTGGGAGGAGCGAGGGGAGAGGAGGGAGAACTCCAAGTATTGTTGTTGTCATTCCTGTCTGTGCAAACTACAGCTCTTTAAATGTACTATACAGCTGGTGTTTAATGTGAATGGGGCCTGCACTTGTAGCTAAACTAACTCTATATATTAGTCTTTAATTGAAGTGATTGATTAATTAATTAATTTAATCAGATAAGGTGCCAATAAATCTGTCTTATTTAGGTTTTCATTATTAGGTTTAGTAGAATTTTTAACCAAATAATATTTGAAATGACAACATGTAATTTCACTACTGACAGGGAAAGAAAACAATATTGATTATCTCATTACGATAGCACCTGTCAGGAGGTGCGATGTGTAAAGCCTCGGTACCAACTAGACGCATAAAAAGTTGCAAGAACTTTGTCATGCGGGGCGCAAGGGCGACGTGAGATGTCCTCACCAATACAAATGAGATTTTGGGTGTGTGCTTGCTCCGTGTCTTTGATTTACTTCATCCGTTGTGAGTGCTTCCACTGTACTCCTCACACACAGGAAACTTGCTCCAGCCATGTGTCTTCTTAGTGAGCGCCGTGCATCAGTCATCAACTTTTTTCTTCCCACAACCACAAAAAATGGACGTCAGACCTGCAGAGGGAGTACGGCACGCTTGCGTCATTGCCAAAATGTGGGAATTTGTAGAGCTTGTTGATCAGGATCAGCGTCCTCTGTATATTTTTACTGGCGGTAGAAGGGAAGTACAGCCAGTTGGGACTGAAGCTTTAGGCAACAAGTGAACAGTCGGTTCTGAACGAGATCTGAGTGACTTTGACAAGAACCAAGCTATAATGCCTCAGTCATGGGGTCAGAACATCTCCACTAGAATGGTTCTTGTGGACTGACGGGGAAAACACATGACGTGTAACCAAAGATTGTTGCAGACCTCGTTCAGCCCCTTACGGCAGAAATATTCCAACAACAGAGGCTTCTTCACCAGAGTAATGCTTCCTGTCCATGGATAAAGCAACTAGGTCTCAACAAGAAGGCCAAACTGGAAGTGTAAAAAAAGGGGCAATACTCCTGATGACCACTAGATGATGTCTCCTGGTCTCCAGTGAGTCCAGACCTGAGCTCGAGTGTCATGCACATTGGACAGTGTCCTTGGGTTCAAGAGTCAGACCCACCTCCTCACTCCTCCATACATATCCAAATATATTCACTTTTGGCTCTGAAAAACCAATGTGAGTTCCAAAATATGAGTCTACAACCCAAAGAGTGATGTCACGTACGCTTCATTCATTCTGGATACAGTTTATGTACCTGTCACACTGCAAACATCCTCATGGGATGGTTTGAAGAACTTGACAAGAAGTTCAAGGTGTCGACTTGGCCTCTAAAGTCCCCAGATCTGTGGGATGTGCTGGAAAAAGTTGTTTGTTCCATGGAGGCCACAACCCAACAAGTTCCAGGATTTGAAGGATCTGCTACTAATGTCTTCAGAGCTGGTTTAGTGGCACCATCAGGACCTACAGAATATGAGGGAGGAAGTCCTCTGTAGCTCTTCTTTAAATGTCGTGATTTTTACCGTTACTGGATGTTGGCAGCTTGAACACGACCTTTCTGGTTGATGGTTGCTCACTCTATATTGTTGTCGCCGTTGCTCAGAGCACTTTGTGATCGGCCTGTTGGTCAGGCTGGACCGACTGGCAGGTCGTCACATCTGTGGCCGTCTCATGCATCTAACCGGGTGAACTGGCCGGCTGGTCGTGATGTCTGGTATCAAATGGGAAGCTGAAAAGATGAACAGGACAGTGCTGGTCAGCCATGTAGAGCTGTGAATGGAGCGAATGAATCGAGACCCTTGTTCTGCTGATGCGAATCGGCCTGTAGACACCACACACAGACTTCTGACTGACTGGTTTTCTGAATGACTGATTCACTGACTGAACCTGCACACTGACAGACTGTCTGGCCAAAACAGAACATGCTTTGTACGAGACTGGAAACACAGCAATATTGTTGTGTTTTCTGTACATCATCAAGTTCTTGTTCTGCCTGAGGAGACCGCACTGGTGCTGTTTACTTCCCAATTCAGCCTGGGCACTGGAACACACTGGGAGGACATGGAGTGTGAGAAGCTGGAGGAGGAGGAAGGGTGGGGATTATTCCACGCTCTGTGGATTCACACAGTTGCACTCCAAACCTTTTAAACATGGGAAAAACAGAGCGAGTTGCCCCACTTGACCTTTACAGCTTTGTGTTGGGTGTGACTGGCTGAGTTGTGTATTTGCTTTCGTTTTAATAAACAATACGCAATCCAGACAATTCAGTTTATGTACCAAAAAGAATGGACTTGATAATTCACTACAATACTATCATTGTTTGACATGTGCTGATATAGGGAAGAAAAGAATTGGGAAGAGGAGGAATTATAGGTAGAAAACAAATGGGTTTTCACCCATTGAAGTTCAACTAAATCTGAATAGTGGACTGACAGAAAGATAAGAAAAAAGAAAAACGACAGAAAAAGTCACAGGCGTCACAAATTCACATCCATGCAAGTTAAAAACATTTATGACAGCTTTATAACACAACTTTGACTCTGTACCGGGATAAAACCAAAGAAATGGTTTTTGCCGTTTCTTCCACTTCCACAGCAGGTTAAAGAGCAGCAGTATTTACAATCTCATCGTTGTTGATGATGGAGGTGTTGGAAGAGGCGGTCGCTGTAGTTTCCGAAAGGACTGTTCCTATTGGCTGTTGAGGGCGAATATTTGCATATGGTGAAATCTCCATGGTTGTGTGAGCACAGCCACACACTTCATTATATTTAATAGTAAATGAAATACTTCAGACAGAGGCTGGGTACCCTCTGCAGCTGTGGTAGATAAAGGTCTTCTCACTATTTAATGAATTGAAAAGTAAAAATCAAACCTGATATTTTATCATTTGAGTTACTTCCTCTCTCTCTGTAAATGTTGCTTCCTAGACAGTGAACGATCATGAACACAGACACAGAGTATTTTTGCTCAGCCAGCGACATCATAGATCACAACTGTTTGATTACTTTGTGAAAATGGTTTTTCCACAGTGGGATCAGTGATTACTAAACCAAATCATACAAGAAGTTGATGACACCCTGGGGACCTCTTCCTGGCGGTCTTCATCATGAGGGAAACACAATCCTTCATCATGAGGCACCATGTGTATTTAGATAACCCAAAATCACAAGTTTGAACTTCAACCTTGACTCTTTAATAAACCGCAGCACATAGATATCGAAGGTGGAAAAATGCATTTCCTCTTGATTCAGTGTTATTTAAACGTCAGTATTAACATGACAGAAAGAGAAAATGTTTCAAAATTGTATTTTCTTCTGTTGATGTATAAAAAGTGACGGCGAGTTTCAGAGGAGGTGATCTGAGATTTTTTAATTGGTGTGATATGAAATAAGAGAATTTAAAATAAATAAAAATAAATAAACTTAGAACAATCAGGTAACAAAATACGCTAAAAGATGTAAAGAGCAGCAGCTAACCAGTTACTGTTAAAACACTGTTAGGAGTGTGTTGTTCCCAAACAACCTGTAAAATCTGGTGCTGCTGGAATCAAAGCCAATACAGATCTCTATCTGTGTTTTTGAACCAACTGTCCTGTCATCAGTCTAGACATCTGCCTGTTATTGTTGTGCTGTGGTGCTGAGTAGCGTACGCCGCTAAAGCCTGGAGCGCCATCACGGCCACTGTGTGTCTGTGTGGGACATCGTGTGCTTGTCAGCCAGAGGACGGGGGCTGAAAACAAGGATTAACAATTAGATGGGCCTTTAATTCTTACTTGATCAGCTAATCAAGCAGGAGAGAGCCGCAGAGAGAGTGAAACAAACATCAGTCCACCTGCTGCACCAGTCAGCATGATATTTAAAATCTGGAGGTTTGTTTTACACTTGCAGTCGTTGCTCCTCTTTGGAGTAGATCAGGCTTTTCCCGCCGTTTGGCCGGTGTCTGGTGTGAGTTTCTCAGCCCGCCTTCCCGCTGGGCTGGTATTTCTGTTTCCCTGGAAGCCCTGTATGGGCTTTTTTTTTTGACCTACAACAGCAATCTTTATCCCACAGCCAGGAGTGCTGTGTAATGACAGAATGGAAAAGGTGAACTGTTTCACTGAATGGACACTAGCAACTCCATAACTACCTGCAGTAACTTTCAGCAAGCCCTCACTTAACTCTTTAATACCCCCGCTTCAAACCACCGATGTCCTCAAAGCAACAAATAGTGGTTTATAGGAACATGAAGTCCAACCTGTTCCCATGCAAAGTGCTGCCATCATACCACATTTACCAGTAAGCTATAATCAAACAGCACCATATACATGAGGGTTAAAGTTCATTTGTTGTTTATATTTTCCATCTTTATCCATTGAACAACTCTTGTTTTATTTACCAGCTTATTTTGTAGATTCAGAAACAGACACTCACACACACACACAACCTGCTGCGTCTGGTAACTTTCCACAGTTTAGATTAAAGTAGCACATCCTCTAAACAGACGAAGAGGCGACCTCGGAGTCGTCTACAGCTACTGGCCGCCATCGCGACCTCTACTTCCCCACTCAGTGAGCGGTCCAGATGAGGTTTTACGACTCAGCTAAATGTTTAGAATAGAGCAGAACGTGTCATTAAGTGATGATGGACTACCCGTAGAGTGGATGTAGATCACAATCAGACTGCATCCTGAGAAAATAAATAGTGTTTCTCGCCCTAAGAATAATCTCAAAGTATCTCGGAGATGCAGTTTCATATATTTTAAGTGGTATACCTTCACCTCCAGCTTAGTTGTGTTTGTGTTGTCTGGCTCCCTCAGCTGGCTGTCCTGACAACTGTGTGTGTGTGTGTGTGTGTGTGTGTTTGACGTGATATGTTAAATAGTGTTTTTAGTTTCCTCCTCCTCTACCGCCCCCTTATCTACATCTTCCTCATCCCTCTGCTTTATTCACATCTCCTCTCTGTGTAATTCGTTCTCCTCCTCCTCCTCCATCTTTCACCTCCTCCACCTCCGTCTCCTCCCCTCATGCTGCAGCTCTGCATCAACCTGTCTCTAAAAAGTGTAGTAGGGAGGATAAAAGCTGGGATCCATTATGTTGCAGACGTCCAGTGGAATGCTGATGCGCGCGACTGTATGCACCCACTGACCCCTCCACCCTCAGCCCACCCTCCACCGGTCAGTCGGAGAGTTGTATTTAGGAGGCTGCAGCCCGAGCCCAACTCCAGGCAGAGATTCTCCCCCCTCCCACCCCTCCTAAAATCTCTGTGGGCCTCAGGCTGTACATTATCACATTGCAGAATTACACCTTTCCAGCTCCCACATCACCCATCATTGCCAGAGGTCAGAGGGCGAGCTGGAGTCGAGGGGCTGTCGGGGGGCTCGGAGCAGAGAAAGAACATTCTGTGCCAGTGAAATGCAGCACTGGTTTCCTCCTGCTGAGCACAAACAGCCTGCTGAATGGTTGGTGGGACCACACAGTCTGAAGGTTCTGATTGGCTTTTGTGTCAGTCAGGAGGCGGGCTAGAAGGTCATCTCATGGTCACTGGCTGATAGGGGGAAGGACAGCGGATTTGTACTACTTCATATGTCACCCGGGAGGAAATGACAAGTGGAAACGCGAAGCTCTGATGAGAGAGTTTAAAGTGTCCGATGGACCTCACACAGAGTCTGTATCTGATGCTGCAATGATGAACTTCCTGAGCAGGTGTTCACCAGTGAAAGGCATTTTGTATGTAGTTAATATCAGTATTAAATATTGGATCAGCGCAGGATTGAAAAACATTACCCACTTGTGTGGTTGTAGCTCACAGTGGATACTTTCCTCTCTGTGTTTCTGTCTTGATGCCTTGTTACATATAAATAAAGTCTGAATGTACATTGTTCAACACCAAAATACTGATACTTTCACAATCAATATTTATTTAACTTATTAAATATTGATCATCTTTGTGAATTATTTGATAAGCCAATTCTCAGAAATTTTAAGTAGAAAGCCCCAGAGAGTACAAACTCAGCCCAGGTATAATCCATGTCTGATGTCCACCAGCTTCTAGACAGTATCATCCTGCATGTGACAAAGTTATGAATCTTACCTGAAGAGCTGAAATATTTCACTGTTTCCAGTTTGTACCTACAGTTTTCTTCCTCTCTGTATCAACTCATATGGTGTTTTGCTGCCCCCTGCTGGCTCTCTGCCAGCACTGGCTTTATTAAACTTTGAACCAATTATAAGTAATGGAGAATCTTGAGATTCTTCCAGACACCATCCTCTCTTATTGCTCAAAATTGAATCATTTGTTGTTTTCATTACATTGGTAATACCCTGTTTGTCCAGAATAAAACGATCAAGATTTGCTCTGTAGCTTTTCTGTGATGTTGCTAACAGACAGACAAAATCATCATATCCTCCTTGTTGGGAATAATAACCAATCATTTGATAAAAATATTTAATGTCCTGATAATCTAAAATCTTTAAGTTTTGGATGTTTTGTTTTGTTTTCTCACATTTCATTACCAAATGAATATTTAAAAGAGTAACCATGCGATTAACTGATCATGAATATACCTGCTTATTACCAGCCTGTTACAGATGCTGCTTCCCATTGTCTTTTGTGATTGTTCGGACATGCAGCATCAACCAAAGGAACATCTGTTTTGGGAAGGTTTTTATCAAACAGCTTCATGGTCAACGTCCAGCTCTTTCAGCATCAGTTTACTCATTTCAGACACAGTAATTTAACAGTGTAAGTCTTTGTGGATAAATCACTGATATATATATAAATAAGGGCCGTAGCAGTACGCATCTTTTCAGCCTGTTGTCTTCAGTTTGTGTGACAGAGTCGGCGGAGGCAGCAAGTTGAAGCGCGTTTTATCACTCAGCGTCCTATAAACAACACATAATTTCCTATAACCTCACTTTGTTTGGTTTCTGTTTAAACACAGCCTCTGGCTAACCTAAGTGGATGACATAATCAAAATTACAGTTTCTTAGTTCTTCTCGTTGTTTCTGCAGCAGATATCCCTGTCCCTTTTGTTTATGTCTCACAGGACACTAACACACACAAATAATTTCAGGCAGTGATTTACAGTGTTTCCATAGCAATTAGTGTTTGTTTCTGTGGCAGACATGTCACTGTGGAGCCAATCAGCTTATGTCTCTATTTGTACTGTCATGTTGAACCAGTGAGCCGCTGACAGTGAGGCCGGGTTAGATGTTGATGCTCGACTGTGTGCTGATGATGAAGGTGTGTGTCAGCTGGTGAAATGAGCTGCGCTCGTGTTTTGTCGCCCTCCACTTCCATCGTGCTTGATTTAAATCCCCCTCCGCTGTCGAGACAACAGACACCTCGAGGTGTGGTTGCTTTCTATACGTATGTCAGTGCGGTGTTTTCCTTCTGGAGCTCCTCAATCAGTTTTTCCTGTCATCAGTTACAATATCCTCCTATTTAGAGGGACACCACAGCAACTGGAGGAGTTATTTGTAGCAGTGCTCGTTGGAAAACCCGGAGCGGGGATGGTTTTTATCACTGGATCTGGGATGAATCCCACCACACAGCTACACAGGGCTCCACGCTAACAGCTGTGGGTGAGAAAAGCTCTGACAGGTTGTTAATTGGATATGAATATGTTTGCTGGGTTTAACATTTTAAGACAAAATACTGATTCTGTTTTATTGGATGTGAAGCAGCGTGCACGGCCTCCTCATGTTTGGTGTTTCAGACGCTCCAATCAGGGCTGGTGCGCATGTGTGCTCATGCATTGTCAGTCATTCTCCAGTAAATGCAAATCATTTGTTCAGGACTGCAGCCAGTAGCACCATGCCAGAGGTTTATTCAAGCTGAGGACTGACTGGTTGTGTTTATCTGTTATGTTTTTTATGTTTGCTGAAGTAGTGAAATGTCCCTTTATTCTCACTGGAGACTGTGTTGGTTGTCAGATGCGGGAAGGTTTTTGTTCATGATTGATCCACCTGTAATTTTCAAACTAGGGCTGCAGCATCATTTAAGTGTAAGATGTTGTGAAATGAATAAAAATGTCCAGTTCAGGGAGGCCTCCTCAGAAGCTTTTGTTGTCAAAATCTCAAAGATGTTTAGTATAAAGAAACATTTTTATTCCACAAGTCTGACAGGCTGGAATTAAAGAGTTTGGCAGTTTTGTTGAAGGAAATTTCCAGTCTTGATTAACTGTAACAGATGTTGTACTGCTTTGCTAAAAGGCAGTTGCTGGTTTAAAACTCAAGTATGCAGTTTGCTGTCTGGGTGTGACAGTGTCCAGTTCTTCTTGTCACAACAGACGTAGATCACCTCAACAGGATCGCACACACTGAAGACTTTAGGAAACCTTTAAAGAAAAATAAACAATGTGATATGATATATTCTGAGGTCCTGATGTTTTTAGAAGAAAATGTGTGTGTCTGCAGATGTTGACAGTTCCCTTCTCTCTCTGTCTCCTCACCAGAGTGTCCAGAGAAGTGTGGACGGCGAGTGTGCACAGCAGACGGCGAGTGCTGCCACCCTCAGTGTCTGGGCAGCTGTACAGTCCCTGGAAGTGACACAGCATGTGCTGCATGTGTGCATTACTACCACCAAGGGCGCTGCGTGCCCGACTGCCCTAAAGGCACCTTCAAGTTCGAGGGCTGGCGCTGCATCAGTGCCGAGCTTTGCTCCAAAGTCCACCTCCCCGAATACGACAGCTTCATCATCCACGGAGGAGAGTGCATGTCTGAGTGTCCGTCCGGGTACACGCGCACTGCTCCCGACAGGTGAGCTGCAGTTAGACCTGAAGGAGTGAAGCCTGTGCATCTGCTAGGTTAGAGGCAGCCGCCATCATGAGACTCAGTTTGGCTAAAATAATGAAAGTCTAGATTTTCTTCAGTAAAATCCTTCAGGAGCAGAAATTATTTTTAAAAAAAGGTCAGAGGAGAGCTGAAGGAGTTTAGCGAACAGACGTCTGTCAGTAAAATGACACTGTCCACTTACTGTCTCCTGTCTCTCCATCACCCTCTGTCTGTCTGCAGTATGTACTGTACAGCCTGTGATGGTCTGTGCGATAAAGTGTGCGAGGAGAAGGTCATCGACTCCATGGATGCTGCTCAGTCTCTCAAAGGCTGCACCGTTATCAAAGGCAACCTGCATATAAACATCCGCAGAGGCCGTGAGTACCGCAGTGAAACCACAACAACACTACGGCTGATACTCACATTTCTGCTTGAAGGAGCCCCGAGGAGTTTCTCAGCTGGTGGAGAAGTTTTAAGATGTGTTAGTTACACACTCCTCCTCAAGCAGTCCCAAAAGGAATTAGTCCCAGATTTTCACAGCCTGGGAAAGTCTACAAGTTGACAATATTTCATAACTTTTTCAGGAAGAAACACCCTTTTACAGATAAACACAGTTTTTGAACACATGGTAGAATAAAAACACAATTTTTTAAAGTAATAAAAAGCTGAGTTTCATCTACGTGGAACGTTTCTGCTCAAGAATGTTTGTATCTGCTTTAGTCTATATGTTTAACGAGCTATACACAGTCCACCATAATATGAATTGGATGAATATACAAATAGACATTTAAGATGAATGAAGAAATAATAACAATATGTGTTTGTGGCTGTCTGTGTGTGTTTAGATAACATGGTGGCAGAGCTGGAGAGTTTCACAGGTTTGATCCAGAGGGTGACAGGTTACGTGAGGATCACACACTCACACACTCTCAGCTCCCTGGCTTTCCTCCGCAGCCTGCGATACATCGATGGAGAAAACCTCCTGGAGGAGTACGGACACACACACACACACACACACACACACACTTACTCACACTTCACCACAAGCATCAACAAAAAATAAAACCTGAATTTTGTGAAATCTGTTTTATGATTTGCTGTAGAAATGTGTAAAATCTAAGAAAACTGCTTTGTAACTGTAGTAATGACAAAGTGTTGAATTCTGGAGTGTTGGTCTGTGCTGGAGAGCTTGTCACCACAATAACTACTCAGAAAAACACATAAAAGAAGATGGCTAATGAATGTACTCGCTCAGTGGAAAGTAATTCACTACCAACTCGCTTGTTGATTGATCACAGTAATATCATCGGTCTGAAAGTTCAAAAGGCATCCTCAAGAATCTTGTTTTGAACTGAGGGAAGCTAATGGCAGACATCCTTGTTTTTGTTTTTTTGTTTTGTTTTTTTTCTAAGACCTTGAATGCAGCCTGTCCTCCAACAGCCCCTGGAGAGGTTCTCCCAGGGTCACAGAGAGGCCTTCACTCCCTCCTTCGTCTGTTTGTCTTTGACTTCACAGGAATCTTACTGTCCCAAGGCCTACATTACAGTCATTCCTTGATGTCTGGGTGTTACCCAGTGACTCATAAAAAAAATAAAAAAAACTTCTCTCCAGCACAAAAAAAAAAAAAAAAAAAAAAAACCCC
>OOFC01004775.1:26726-43178 GCA_900323345.1 Pseudochromis fuscus | reverse complement strand
CAATAAAATGTTGGGTAAAAATAATAAAAAGTTGGGTAAAAACAGTAAATGTTGGGTAAAAACAATAAAATGTTGGGTCAAAACAAAAAAATAATGGGTAAAAGCAACAAAATGTTAAGTAAAAACAACAAAATAATGGGTAAACACAACAATTATTGGGTCAAAACATTAAAACTGGGTAAAAACAACTAAATATTGCTTAAAAACAAACAAAATGTTGAGAAAAAAACAACAATTATTGGGTAAAAACAATAAAATGGGTCAAAACAAAAAAATAATGGGTAAAAGCAACAAAATGTTCAGTGAAAACAACAAAATAATGGGTAAACACAATAAAATGTTCAATAAAAACAACAATTATTGGATAAAAAAAGACAATGTTGAGTGAAAACAACAATCATTGGGTAAAAGCAATAAAATCTTGGGTCAAAACAACAAAATATTAAATAAAAACAAGACAATGTTGAGTAAAAAAACAACAATTATTGCTTCAAAACATTATATCATTGAGTAAAAACTACAAAATATTGGGTAAAATAAACAATTATTGGGTAAAAACAGCCCATCCCACTGGATTCATTGGACCCAGATGTAGGCGGCCCAATACTGACCCAGTTCTGGGTGAACCCAACATTTTTAAGTGTTAAGGCAACATACATAGATAGAAAGATATTAATGTTGGCTTCAGATCATTTCTCAGTCTGCAGTGTTAACATAATCCATGTTGGTACAGTCTTTTACTCCAAGCTAAAGTTTTAAACCCCCCCGTGAATCCTGGTGAGTTGGTTTTGACCAAGTTCTCCAAGGAAGTAACACTGCAAGCCACAGAAAACAATCTCAAGTAAAGAGGTAAGTCTCACATATAAAATATACATCATTTAATAACACATGAGATGATTTAAGAAGCAGATTTTCACACATTTACTCCAGACACATGTAACTGGCTTCAATAAACTCCCAACAGAGACTCAGAGCTGTGATTAGTGGAGTTGCTGCCTGTGTGGGTATCACCCTCCTGTGTGTAAACTGTCACTGAGATGACACAGTGACACAGTGGAGTACACTAACTGTGACTAAAAGGATGTAACTTTGAAGTAACACCACATTCTTTCATCTCAAATTTGTTTCTATAATGTCCACAAGTATTTGTCTGAGCCTCCACCAACACATTTAGTATTTAGTCTATTCTTTAAATTTTTTGTGTGTGTGTGTGTGCGCTCTGTTTATTTGTCTGTCTTTGTGTATTCACCATCCAATTCACTGTTTATCTCTCTTTTCGCTCTGGCAGCTTCTGTAACTATCTCCCTACGTCCATCACGTGCGAGTCTATAGAAGTCCACCCTCCTGCTCACCCATCAACATGCCAACAGACGGCCGCGCAATCCGTGGATGCCACTTCCTTTGATATGGTAAAGCAATATTGTACTTCATCTCTCTTTTTATTTGCCCATTTGTGAAGGAGATGCCATTAGCAGTGTATTATGCTCCTCTGGCGGGGAAAAAATATCTCCAAAAGGAAAGTCGGCGGCCGCCCGCATCCTGCAACGCCTCATTAGTGCATTGCCTTCGAACAAACGTATCAACAATGTTCTGAGCTAATAAGCTTTTATATTCCCAGGCTATATGATGTAGAAAGAGGCAGAGCTGAAGGTCACGGGTGCGTTTGAACGCAGCAAGTGGCTCAGTGAGGGAGTGATTTATCTGGAATTATTGCTGTGCTTTGCTCTGGAGAGTTGGCTATTGATGTGTGTGGTTGAAATGGCTTCTTCAAGAGGGGAGATAGCGAGTGACACACATATCTCTGCCATCATCAGCCGGACACAGGCTCCTCTCGCTGCACTTCATTTCATTCATGTGTTTCATGCATGTTCTGGGGTTTATTTCCACTCCAATACACCAGCATTTACAAATCCAAAAGTACTTTTTTTTAAATAGTTAACTATTCAAATGCAGCCAATGTCACATTGAGATTTTTTTCCTGGACATCTACAATGGAGTATTTTTTGCAGCTATCACTTGAAAAAAAAAAAAAAAAGATGTTTAGATCTCATTTCCCTCAGAATTAAAGAGCAAGGACGTCTTTCAAAACCCACTATTTTCCCACTGATGTCTAACATAAAGGCATTAATCGATCACAGAGGAGACAGAGTCTCTCAGTCAGCTGTCCACATTTCAACCCAACACATGTTGCATTTTTGACAGAAAAACACCAACTGGAAACAAAAAAAAAAGGTTTCTCTTGTTTTTTTTTTCCACCATCGCTCTCCTCGCCTACGCATTTAACCCCCAGCTGAATGCAACAAGTTTATGTCCCTTCGCTGGAAGTTGTTGAAAGGCTTTTGCTGGAAAATGCAGAAAAATCATTAACTGACATAGTAGCGGATACTTCACCAGGATGGAGGAAAAACTGGCACGGAAAATGCTAATTGCCTTACAAAATAACTCTTGAAATGCATTCAACACTCCCACAGATTAATGATAGTTGATACTCCGAGTATTGTGGCGAATACTTGCTGTACTGTGAGTTTCTGCAGTGCTTACCTGGGTATTCAGTGTGTGAGCTAATTGCTGAAAATGGCACATAAACATAAAAACATACATACAACACCCCCCCTCTCACCACCATCCTGATCATTTTGAATCCACATTAAAATGCAATAACGAGCAAGGTAACAAACTAATTATCCCAATTAGCTCACTGTTCATGCAAGCGAGCACAACTGTATTTGTTATCATCCTACTATTCCAAAGGCGTCCTCTGGGGATTGCAGACACCCCACACAGTCATGACCACTTTCCCGCAAAACATCTGGCCAGGCTCGATGGGACACCGAGATTTTTTTGTTTTTATTCTCTCCGCCTTTATACTTTTGAGATATTTTTTTTTTTTACCTCCCTGCTATCATGAGCTCTTTTTTTTTTCTTGAAGTTGTGCCGGTTTTCAGGCATTTCCCCCCCTTGTGTTTATTTGAGTGTTTGAACGTGTAGTCCTGGTGGGATTGTGGGAGTCGGAGTACTGTCAGGTCTAATTGCCGTGTGGTGTTTGGTAGGGAGACGGGCCTGATTAGGGAGGAGGTGAGGGAAAACATCATGTCCCCACTCTCTTCTCTCACTGTCTCACCTGTTTTCTGTCTCTCCAGCCTCCTTTTTCTTTTCCTTTTCCTCTCCTCTCTCGCCGACTCTCTACATGACTACACAGAATGATGGCAGTCCTGCACGGCTCATTAACTGGCAGAGAGAGACGGACAGACACAAAAGGATGGGAAAAGAGAGAGGGGATGTAGAGAGGGCAGCCCGCAGACTTCTCAAACACAGGTTACCACGGTGCTCACCCGGTGTCTGTTGACTACATCAAAGCCTTTAGATGCCAGTCGAGGGGCAACACGAGCAGCCAAATGAGTTAGGAATATAGAAGGATAGCAGGCAGTGGGAGGAAGTACTAACAAGGACTAAATGTCTTTTTTTTTAAAATATATATTTCACTTCACCGATTTTCTTCTGTTTTTCAATCTCTGCTTTCATCCAGTATCACTCAAAACTGTATTTGAGAAATCAACGTCAGCGCTTGCAGTGTAATTAGCTTGTCCAGCAGTCGTCATTATAGTCAGTGTGGTATTTTAAGCATCAAAAAGGGTGAACAATAGTACCTGAAGCAGCGTTTAATTGTATAATACCAAAAAAGTACAAGTAGTATGCAATATGTAAACTATCATGGGGCTTTAGAGTAGATGTGACTTTTGGAAATTTGGCAGCTACTCCAGAGCTTTAAGCCACATCTCATCTGAGGATATAACTCGGATGTTTTGTCAAATAGAGTTCGGTGGATTATGGGATGCCACATTTTACAGGACACCAATAAAAAACAGTGTTTAAATAGGTTGAACAGACATGACAACATCGCGACATGACAACATCGCGATTGCTCGTATGACTGTGCTACTCAACCAAAACAGAGGGATGGACAGGAATTTTAGTCCCAACCTGAACAGTGGGCTTCTCCCAGACCAGTGATGAAACTTACTGTCACATCCCACCACACAACATCGCGTCCCATTGGTGATAAAATATAACCAAATGACCAGGAAATTTGTGCGCTAAAAAGTGTAGAAATCTAATCTGGGCCGTAAATCTCAAAATGCTTTGCGATGTGACGTCACGATCCTGAACTCTACACATGACTCAAAGACATGCTTGATAATCTGAAACAACGCATGGATGAGCTGAAGAAGACAAACTTCTAAAACAACGAAGCATTTTAGTTCGGCAGAAAGCAGCAACCATCGCGTTCGATTCTATGCAGACGATCTCCGCTGTTCTGTTGAGTCGGTATCGAACATGATCCTCAGTGAAAATCAGCTAATGCTTCTTCAATAGGCTTCGAGGTAAAAATGTTTTGTTGAGACGAGGCGGCCGGTGATTTGTAAACCTCTTCCTGGATGAGAAGGGGCAAGAAAACCCACAAAGATGATATCAGCATGCTCGTGAAATAATCATCAGACGATCTCTCTCTCTTTTTTTTTTTTTTCCTGTTCTGAGTCATGGGGTGAAGGATAACGAGAGACAAACAGAGATGGAGAGGAGACTGAGGAGGGATAGGAGCAAGAGAGGAATGAAAAAAAAAATAGAAAGAGCAAGGCTTCAGAGACCAAGGGTGAAAGTCTAAATCTTTCATCCTCTCTCTGGGTTCAGAACGAGAGGAGAATTGTGGGTTGGATTATCGGCGCTAAGCCTCAGAAAGAGCTCAACTGTAGCTCTTCTCCTGTGTCCTGAAGTCAGACAGCCTCTCTACCTGACTCACTGGCAGACAGAAAAATCTGCAATCATGACTCACTGGCCTCTGAATGGGGTTATTGTGGACCCGCGGGTCATTTAATTTGCCATTTAATTTCCTCCTTTGAATAGAAGAATCTGTATCGGTTCCTCGTGATCATCAACAGCAGCGGCAGGAGCATGATTATTTTCATCATCATCTGAGTAAAAGCAACGATGACCTCACCCAGAAGAGAAAACACTAATTCAGCCAGATCTGCTGATTTTTCTGCGCCGTTATCTGGACGGTCAGGATTCAAACCGGCTGCCATCCCCACTCCTCCAGCCCCTCCATGTTGACGCCGGCCTGTTATTCAGTCGGGAGATTCGACACGAGTCCAGGAGAAAACACTTGAAACGCTATTAAGCCTGTAGTGGGTCTTGTGTGTGCCAGTTGTAAGCCTCCTCTTGTCAATACGACTGTAGGATGCACACAAGTGCACTGACTGGATGGAGAGGAAGAGAGAGGGAGACACGCTGCAAAAAGTGTCGGCGCTGGCAAGTCGTTAAGTCGCGAGGGATCGGATTTTTATTCAAACTGTGTGAAAAACTTCATTCATCGTTGCAGATTTGATTGTTTTACACAATAAAGCAGTTTTAGGAGTTCAGGGTGGAGTAATATTCAGATATGTGCATCTTTCTCGAAGATGTAAAGTGTAAATATTGGGGAAAAAAGTGACATTTGAGACGTTTCCTCACTCTGGAGTCGTGCACATTTGCTTGTTTTCGCCAGATTTGTGGAGAAACACAGCTCTAATAGCCAATACCGGATTAAATAACTCTCGGTGATGGATGTTTCTTGCAGCGGCGGGGAGAGATTGAGTTAGAGAAGAGATTGCTTGTCAGGGCCCTGATTTCACCGTTCTCCGCTGATGACGATAATAATAACCATTCGCAGGAGTGGCGGCAAATGGGGAGGAGAGAGCGTAGACGTCTTTTTAAAGAGGCGTACATGCAGTTACTTTCTGCAATCAAAACACAGATTTCTGAGGACGAGTTGGAGCAGAAAGCACACACACACTCCCTTGCAGAACAAGCCATAGATTGCAGTGCACACATCCTGTTGTTTGCCATCGACAGAGGATATTAGCCTGGTATTTGTGTACAGTAATCAGCAGGCCCTTGACAGACTAGTCTCTAGACAGAGACATCTGAGGAAAAATTGTCTGGTAATCAGGCTATGTGGTTTAAGGCGGGAGGAGGAGGGTGGGGGGTAAAACCTCCAATAATTGTGAGGTGATATAAACATTTAAACTAGCACAAAATCTATAAATATTTCACATGTTTACCTGTTAAGAAGTCCCCCCTCTTCCCTTCTCCAGCCCATATGTCACCAATCATCATCATGTGGGAAGGGAAATAACATCCTGTTATTATCTGTCAAGCAGCAAAAGAGTGTTATATGTATTTGCTGTATATTGAACATCCAGTATCTGCATCCACCACAAACTGCATTTTTCTGTTGTGCTGTTGTCGTTAGATACTTGTCTCCACCACCACCACCTCCCCACCCACAATCCTCTCTTGATTTTCTTCCTCCACCACCACCGTCTTGTCATATCACTCCCTCCCCCTCTCTCCTCCTCACTCTGCATCCCTCTCCTCCCACTATTCCCCCTCGACGCTTTTAATCTTGGGTTGATGATACTTGGTGGAAGCACTTAAGTTTCTGTGCCAGGTGTCTCCCCGTGCTTAACATCACGGGCTTAGCTCCTCGTTTTCTGCAGCCTCCCTCCCCCTCAACACACACACACATATCCACTCGCTGTTTGCACATACACTCTCTATCAACTTCCATATTTGAAATTTGTGTCCATATCTTCTCCGAAATGATCTGATAGTGACATTTGTCTTGAAAAAAAAACCTCCCTTTCTTCTTCTTAGCTAGTATTTGAAATTACAGGAAAGGATGAGTCAAACCCCGCTGCTACTGTAACACTCGCTGACTCATATAGATCTTGATTTGCATCGACTGTACAAAGTGCTGTTTACAGTGAACATATCGTTATTGAGATTTGGGAGATGGAGGAGTTTGCACAGCGTTGCTTTGTTCTTTAAAGACAGACGGCACAAGAGAGGAGGAAGGAGACGGAGGACTGAAAATGAGAGAAAAGATAAAGAGGGAGATAGCTCTCATGTGTTTATGATATGTTTGTTTGTGTTGCCGCGGGGACCTCTTTTCTTTGCCCCTCGATTTCTCTCCCTCCTCTTCTTTTTTTTAAAGTCACCGTCTGAATATTTTTTCTTCCTCTCCGTCATGTATCTGCCGCCTGTCCAGGCAGCAGCTCTGTGTTTCACTCTCGTCTGATGTCTCAATTAAAATTAATGGGTTCAGTCTGCTCAGATAAAGAAGAAAGAGGAGGAAAAAGCCTTTCCAGGAACAATGGCAGCTTCTTGCATATTGGTAACCAATCCTTCCATGTCTGGGCCCACGCTAATGCTTCACAATATTGACAGCTCTAATGGCACAGTTCCTCCAAAGGGGGATTTTTTTAAAAAAACCTGGGGCCAAAAGGAGCCTCTGCATGTGTGTTGCATAGCGATTTCTTTTATTGTGCTGCACCCAGATCAGAGGTTGTATTCCTCAGTGTGGGGTAATCAGACAGAAGGTGTGTGGTCATCCTCGGGAGTGGCTGCATCCCCTCCCCCCAAACACACACATCCTCTTTCCCATGTTTCCTTGTCCTTGAGATGTCTTCATCCCGGGGCTTGGCGGTGGCGCCCCTCTGCCCCTTCATCAGGACAGAATGCTGGTGTCAGCACCGCCGTCCTCTTCCTCCTCCCCCTCTTCCTTCCCCGCCCTCCTCCACCTTTGCCTTTATCTGTCGCTTCTTCTAAAGATGCTCTTTCCATCTCCTGTACCCCAGGGGTCAAGCTGGTGGAAGAACAAGGGGGAGGGAAAAGAGGGGGAATGGGGAGGATCGGGGGGGAGGAAAAAATAGAAAGGAGGGAGAGGAGCACCTGACTTGAAGGCAGAAAGATAATTTCGGCCAGGCGGCTCTGTTTAAGGTTAAAGCCTGATTTGCATTTCAAAAGCGGCGGCCGGTCGTGTTGCCACCTCAGGGACGCCATCGGACCAACCAGCGTGTCATTTAATGTCAGCAGGCACCAGGGCCTTGATGAAATTAATAGAGCAGCCTGTGATTGATAACGGCGCCGCTCGTCAGCGCCGCCGTCATGACCGTCCGCCTCTCTCTCCTTCTTCTTCCCCTCTCACAAGCCCAGGTGTCCACCACAGCACTTTCAAAGATCCCATCAGCCGCTCGCATCACCCTTATCTGAATGCTCCTGATCTCCCAGCGGCATCTCAGCGAGGAGATCATCCTCTTCTGTTCGCCAACAGGAAAATGTTGAAAATGATCTAAGCGCTGTGCTGCCTTGAGGTAACCAGGGTAACCTCGGCGACTGTCATGGTTGGATTACCTTCTGGGGATAAAGCACATGCGCCTGAAGGCACCACATCACCAAAAGCCTTGAAAGCTCCTGGTTTGCATGTGAAGAAAAGTGTAATATCTCCCTGTACGGGGGAGATCATGTGACTATTGAAAAGAGAAACCACTTGGAGATGGATAATAATGGAAACAAAGTCTTACGTTGACCTCTATTTTATTGTAAATACTTAAAATCTCACTGTGTTGCCATGGAGACCACACAAAGGTCAAAGAACTAAAAGGTTGTTTTGCTACAGTACAAGTACAAGACGCAGATTTTCTGGAGGCTTCCTGCAGAGAGCGCCTGCTGCTGAGTCATGCAGAGATTATACATCTGCATGTGCATCTTCAGATTAATGCATCACCACCTCTTCTGATTGGTTCCTGTGTTAATCCCTAGAACCCAATTTCACGATTGATTGATGCAAACGGCATTTTTAACATGTGACCTAAATGATCCTAAGTGTCCAGTTTGTCCAATTTGGATACAATTTATTATGCAATATGTGAACTTTGTATGTAGTCTGAATACATTCTTACTTTCCTGCAGAAAAATTGCCCATTTTTCAGCTTTATGAATATGCAACTTTTAGCTAGTTGGTTTTCATCAGAGTATTTCCTGGAGAAAGATCCTCATTTCTCATTAGAAATAGTTGTTTTTCCTGATTCGAGGTCTCCGTCCAGCTCTCCTGTAGCTGATTGTTTCTCCGCTCAAGTGTGTGGCAGCGATTAAAAAGCAGTAACAATCTGAGGCCTCCAGGAGAAGGTAACAGTCCGAGATGGAGAGGCCCAGCGGGAGGTGTCAGCGCCAGGTGTTAGCCGGCTGCTAATGGATGTCCTGATCCTGGAGGTTGGTGGTCACCGAGGTCAGCCTCTGCACACCTGTGAAGACAAACCTCTCAGTGTGGACAGAAGACGGACAGAGGAGAGGGAAGGGAGACATGAGGCAGTAAGAGAGGAGTGTTTTCAAAGGAAAGGCCCAGGGAGGAGAGATGAGAGTGAGAGATCTGCTTGTCCTGAAATGACTTGATATGTTCTTGTCAGTCTTAATCTCTGGGTGTTGTGGAGGAGCGAGTGGAGAGGGAGGGGTGGAGGCGCTCGGTAATCTCCTCCACAAGCAACGGACAGAGCTCGCCGTTTCCCAGCCTGCATTCAATTCCACAGTCATCTCCAATCCACTTCATACCAGCGCGATATTGTGCACACATCTCTCCTCTAAAGCACATGAAAAGACAAAACAAGAGGTAGACGAAAGGTGATTCACATCCTCCTTTCTCCTCTTCCTTTCTCTCATTCACTCATTTACATCAGCCATTATCTGTGTATATTGAAAGCGGTGAGATAAAGCGAAAGGGAGAAAAAAAAAACAAGTGCCAGGAAAAAAAGAACAATAAAAGGAGGCAGAGGAGGCGCAGCGACGTTTGAATCAATTACATCCTAAAGAATCTTTCATTTGCATCCCTATCTGTTCAAAACCTGAACAAATGCCAGATGCCTTTGTGTGTCCAGTTATTTATAGTGGGTGTTTTTTCCTCACGTAATTGTGCAGGAAATATCAAATTTGCATAGAGTGATTATTGTTGATTGTTTATCTAGCCGTCAGAACGTTTCAATATTCGGAGGCTGACAGGTTGTCAAGTACTTAAAACTCATTTATTTGGGGAAATTTGCATGTAATTTGGCGGTAATGAGGGGGATGTCTGTGGTCATGGATTAGATGCCGGAGATGCTGCAGGGAAAAGAGGGATTCTGGCTGACTGGCATTCCTCCACTTGAAACACACGCTTTATCCTCGTTCTCGGCTGCCGGGGTGATGCTAACACTACCTAGCGCCGCACAAACCCAAACAACAGAGGATTGTGTACAAACGCTTGGCATAGCTGTGGACTTAATAAGAGAAGCAGGAGCGAGCCAGCGCTGCACAGGAGGAACTGTGTTGAGTCGCCCTGCAGGCCCCTCCGTCTGAGACCAGTCAAATATGCTGGTAAACACAGTACTTACAGTATTTCTCCACATGGCAGATGCTAGCTGCTCTTGCCTGAGCGTGTATTTTGTAATGCTTAAATTAAAGCTAATACTGAGCGTATCGTCGGCGACAGGTCTGCACATGTATCCTTGGATTACCGTAATTATGTCACAATTTGTGCAATCAGAAAAACTCCATTGGTTCCCAAAAGCTGAGATGTTGCACTTTACCATGAATATAATAATAATAATAACACACTTTTATCAATGCTCAAAGACACTTTACAGTACTATAATTAACAAATTCAGACAGTCAATCAGGACCTTGTAATGGCAACAAGATAGAGCGAGAGCAGGAACCCAAAGTCCGTCCCCCCAAGAGCAGCAGTTTGGCAATTGGCGACTGTAGGAAGGAAAAACTCCCTTTAACAGGAAGAAACCTGTCGACCGGACTCTTGGGAGGCCCTGCTGCCAGGGCGACCGGGGGGACAGGCAGAGACAAAAGGACAGGGAGATAGAGGGACAGAAAGAGATGCTGGTCATCAAGTCAGGACAGGATGGATCGGTCAGTCAGGCCCCAGATCCACGAAGCTCCATCGCTCAGGATCAGGCAGCTCCAGAGACCTGCAGAGACAGAGAAGAGGACAGAGAGGACGAAGACAGACTACGGCAGAGACAAAACCGGTGTTAAAGTGAACATTTATACGTTTCATATACTTTTCTCTAAGGGAACCAAGATTCAAAAACCAAAAGCAGGAAGGGGATGCGAACCCCGGTTCAGGTAGGGGGTAGGGATGAAGGAGGGGATGGGATACAGACCCTGGTTCAGATTATGGTGTCATTATGGTAATTTCACTAACGACTCTCAAAAGCTGACAAATCAGCTGATTTAGTAAATACTACAGTGACGATGAAGTAAGAATAGCAGAAAAACACAGGAATGAAATTTGATTTTAGAGTTTTCGTGAACAAAAACACTGCAACTGCACATGAATGTTAGATTTTTCATGTTAAATTTGAATTTAAAATCAGTATAAAACATCCAGGTGGAAATGTGCAGGTGTTAAAGGGTTAAAATAATAACACCCGAGTGAATTTCACCAGTTTCCTGCCGGGTTTCTGGATAAATTGTAAACTTTTGGACGGATAAGTGAAGCAAAACCTTTGTAGAGATGCCCGTCTCCCTCATCCCACCCACCAAATCCCATTTGAAAGTCTGATTAATTGTGTTTTAATAACAACCAGAGAGCAGACGCCACCCATTCGCGCCACGTTGGACGAGAGAAGCGGGCTCCCACTGGGGTTTCGCGTGCGCTGTTTGTTGCTGTTAACGGCATTGTCTTTCATTATCAGTCCTTGGCTTCATCTTTCATCTAGCAAGGTACTGGACGTGGCGAGCTAATGAGTAAACATAGCTGGGGGCGACCGGGAAGCACACACACACAGAAACCCCACTTTGATGAGTCGCTTGTTTGTTCATCTCCGCTTGAATTTCAAATTCCAACGGTCTATTTCACCTGTCACAGGCGAGTTCAGACCTTGAGAGGACTGGCTTTAGCAGTTGGTAGTCTCTGGCTGGGATGAGATATGAGCCCGGGCTTCACACCACATGGCAGAGCATGAAACTTTGAGCGGCTGTTAAAACATTCAGCTCGTTTTCTACCTTGAGACCAAGGTCATCTTCAAAAAGAAGAGCCGGCAAAGCGAGCCCTTAGTTCTCAGCTCACAGACTGACTGGCTGACTCACTCGCTCGCTCGCTAACTGGCGAGTACATACTGCAGAAAGCGCTCCACCACAAACTCCCACACCTCTGCGACTCACTCAAAGTCACCTCAACTCCAAGGTTAAACGCTCACTGTATTTCCCTCTTAAATATAGATCTGTCCCGGAGTCTGGGCTGTAACCTCTGCGAATACGAGCCACTTGCTGGATGCACTGTATGCATGTGTGTGTGTGCTGCTCTCTAATGTAAGTGAGAGCATTTTCTCTGTATGTGCGTTCATATGACTTTTTTTTTTTTTTAAAGGGTGAGTGTGGATAATCAGCCCCCAGCGCACCGGACTAAAAGGCCGGGTCAGAGTTTTAAAGAGAAGCTATGTATTTCCCATCCCTGGATAACGGCGATGAAGTGGGCCCTTGTGACTCAACCTGAGAGCATGAAAAGGGCCTCAGAGGGGACCCGCCATCGCCGGCCCTCTCTTTATTGTCCTAACGGCTGCCTGCGCTCTCTTCCCCAACTGTGGCAGGCGGGGAGAGAGAAAGGAGTGGAGTGGTGGAGAGCTCTCAGTGCTTTACCTACCCGGCAGCCACTCTCCGCCATGAAAGCCCAGGTAATGTCCCCTGTTCAGCGTGATAAAATTTCAAAGAACCCGTCTGTGTGTGTGGTTATGTGTGTGTGACCGGCTGTAGCCGCCACCGATGCGGCAAAACTATTGACTCTGGTTTAAGACGAGTGGCGACTGGTTAATCAGCTCTGGCGGCCATTGCCACTGTTACATCTGAAAGCATTACTCTGCTGTTAGCTCAGGTTTACAGGCGGTTCACTGGAGACGCTGCTGTTTGTTCCGGCTGCTTCCAACACATCTCATTAAAGGGACAGTCCCACATTTTTACACCTCAAGGTCATTTAACTCCTAATAGGGAATTAGTTGTTTGGTTTTTTTAATAGTACGTGCCTCCTATTACCAGAGGTGGGAAGTGTTACTTCAAAATAATATTACTCAAGTAGAAGTAAAAAGTAGTCATCCAACAAATCACTGGAGTAAAAAAGTATTCAGTGAAAAGACTACTCAAGTACTGAGTTACTGTTTGAACGTAATGTGGGACTAGCATGAATCAATTTACCATCAAGCATTCGCCCTGTCGACGTAACTCTCGCTGATGTGCAGCTTTTCGTACATATTACCTACATTACGGTAGTGTACAAATCAGCTGGAATCATGTTGCTAGTACAAACGAGGAATTACTTTCTGTCACCACTTAAACGTTCGGGGTTAAAGGGTTAATTTGTTATGTGATTAAGATCTTAACGCAAATGATTCAACTACAAAACAAAATACCCACTTCCTCATACGTCACTCAGGGATTACCCACAATCCACCTTCTTAAAGGTACAGTAACACAGGTAAAGAGAACGAGTGAGACGCGGGATGCTGGGTGGCTGTTGTAACGTTCACAGCGCCAACTAATGGCGAACGGCGTATCGGCAAAACTCGTAAGTCAAGGTACCACTGTACATTTAAATACAAAGTAACGACTCGAGTAGTGTTTCTTCTTCCCTCATCTACTCAAGTAAAAGTAAAAAGTATGGTGCAGTAAATCTACTCATAGAAGTAGTAACGTCTAATTATTACACATTTATACCAGTACAGTTGAAGGCTCCTGTGTCTTTAATATGCAACTGATGCCAATAATTTAACCACTCAAATGAAACTGTCTTTGTGTTAAATCTGTTGAATCCTGTTTCAGCACCAGGAGCTGTCCACTGTATGAGACATAAAGCTTCTAAATATATTCACATAGTGTTTTAATTTTCCTCATTAGAGAACTAAAGTAGGAGGAGAAATGACCCAGAGGTTGCTATTTGCTTGTAGATGGATAAATGTCCTGAACTTGTGTAGGAGTGAGGGGGCAAGACTACGACCAGTGTCCTAACAGTGGTTTGAAATCGTTATTTCCTTCATGCAAATGCAGCATTTTTCCCACATTTTTGTTTTTTAATCGTTGTCAGTTTCATTTTCCTGCTTCCCTTTCTTGTCCTATAGACACTCGCAGGCTGTCCACGCCCTCATGGGACAGCCAGCCGAGTCAGTGAGTGCTGCTACCAGTCCGTCTTGTCAGCATTACGGCTTTATTAATTTTTATCGCTGTACAGTGTGTTGACAGCAGAGACAGCAAAATATGTAAAAGTTGACATGGCTGACATCGTGACAGGCTGACAGAAATATGAAGTGGAGGTTTATGTGCATCACAGATGATCTATAAATAAGTGGTTTGGATGGGATCTATAAAGAGTGTGTACCCCATTAGTTTTTCCCTCTTTTTTTCTTGTTTCCCTTTTTTGACTATAGCTCCCTCCCTTCCTCCTTCTCCAGGATCCATCTCCCTCTCTGGATGGCTGCCTACCTCTGTGCCTGTGTCTGGGAGTTGGCTGGGGCAGAAATAAACCACAGTAATGGCTTTGCTTTGCTGCTAATCTTGTCATAAGAAGGTGCGGCCCTGGGAGGATAGCTCCTCGCGTGTGATATCCTAATTTAAACATCAAAAGATTCCATCATTAGGAAGCGTGCGTCTAGCCCCAGTTTTCAAGGGAAATTATTACATCTTCCCTCTGCAAAAGTGTAATGCAAGAAGACATTTCTGTCAAGCGCACACACAGACACACACATAAATCTCACCGGACTTGATGTTTGTGCACTTGAAGAAAAACATCATCATTAGCAGCTTTCTCTTCTGATAGATGGAGCGATGACTTTTTGTGTCGCAGCCCGCCTCGGGCTCTGATGATCGCCTTCATTTGGAGCTTGGCGTCTGAGACTCGGGACGGGATCCACTAAGTGGGATCTGGCCTGTCCTCTGACAGCTCCTCCGGTGGGTCTCCCTGTGCTTCAGAGCCAGAATCGGATGTATGTGGTGCAGCGAGCAAACATCGGGCGCCTCAACAGCTGGATAATATTGTCATATGCTGCACGACAGGTGCACATTTACACAGGAGAAGGGTGTGTAGAGAGCATAGATGCATAACTATAAATATATGCATTGGGTAGGCCACTGGTGGTGTTTACAGAGAGAGGAAATAGACTGATCTCACTTACATAACTTAAGCCCAATTTTACTGAAATCCATCTGAATGCTTTTACCTTTCTCTGGCCTAATTATGACAACATCCTGATATCTGTGTCTTTTGAATGAAATCTCTCGATGCTGAACTGTTTCTCAAATTAACAACCAAAAAAAAAAAAAAGTGGTGCAATTTCACCTTTTTGGAGATAAACTTGAAGCTCTGCTGGGAAAAACCTTTTCTCTGTTTGCTGTGGACTCTCCTAATTTCACCGTCAGGGAAATCTGCTTCCCCTCTTTGACATGCAGTTACCCCAATTCTGCTCTGGTTGTGTGATCTCTATTTTTAAATTCATAACCTCAATTTTGTTGTTATATTACCACCAGTACTTTTAGAGAAACTCCTCAAAACTAAAATGTGAAATTGAAGATTGGTGATGACCATTTAACCATTTTTCAATTAGGCAACACTTGAATGGTGATAATACGTCAGTGTTAAAAAAAATCTCTCATTGGACTCCTTTCTGGCTGGAAAATGCTTTGAAATATCATTTAGATCCAAAAATGTTGACATAAAACTTTAAAAATCCGTCATTTAAAAACGATATTACCTTTGGTGTTTGGTCAGATTTTCCACGGGGTGGTTTGGTGGTAATTGGACCTCATTATTTCTCAAATCCCAGCTCCAGCCCTGCTTCGTAAAAAGATTGACAGAAAATAAAAGTGATGGAATATTTGAAAATTGAAAATCCACAAATTGTTTTTTAAAGCTCTATATGTTAGAAAACAAGTCCCTCCAATACTAAACGGATTACGCATTTTAACTGGACAAAGACAAAAAAAAAAACAGCTTTTCTTCTGCAGTTTCTCAGACCTAATACGAGTCTCCAGCGGCTCAGCAATATCTGTTAATTTGAGACGTTAAAGCAATAAAATGGCACTTTGAATCAAAGTCTGAAGTTGGTTTAATAGGCTCTCCAACTGTTTGGCTCCCGTAATTTGAGCGTTCACAGGGGACGGCGCCTGGTGTATGTGATCTATTGCTTCACAGCGGCACTTACGTCGAATTATTAGCCTGACTGATGATGGATTTAAGAGTAAATCAAGAAATACCATGTTCCATAAGAGAGTGCCATCAAAAGACCAAAGAGGTGTTTGCTCTTTCCGTTTCACTTTCAACTCGCTTTTCGTCTCTGGCTCTCTCTCGGCGTCTTTGTCTCTCTGCCTCTCTCTCCTCGGGAACAGTACTACAGTAGGTTTCAGTTGCTGTATGATTTATTCATTGTTGTGTTTTTCCCCTTCTCCTTGAATGTTTGGTAGAGAGGACAGGAAACTTTGAACCAGAGTACAAAGCAATGTATATTTGGGTCACACATTTTTGTGCGTTTCTTCTGAGAGCTGTGTGTGTGTGTGTGTGTGTGTGTGCGTGAGAGAGTGGAAATATACTGTACAAGAGGTTAGCTGTGA
>OOFC01004775.1:7424-26492 GCA_900323345.1 Pseudochromis fuscus | reverse complement strand
GTGGGGGGGGGTGGATGGTGAACAGGGCAGAGAGGTTGGGAGCTAAATAATGGATGATTTCTTATTGAAATAAAGGCCTGGTGAAAACAGAGGGAGCGAGCGTGTCATTACCTGGGAAACGGAGCAGAATGCTTAATCCTGAACCAGGCCACAGCAAAGCCCTGCGTGGATGCTGGCGTCAGCTTCATGGGATCATCTCAGTGATGTAAAATTCACTGTGATACTGTTTGTTAGGTGTCATCACAAGCAATGCAACACCTAATCGCGTTACATCATTACGTCAGTGTGAACAACAGAGCCCGAGCAGCGTAACAGCCCCCCCCTCCCTCCTGGTTTTTACGTTCCCGGCTCGGCGCCGTGACTTTGACCTAACACTATCTCAGCTCGCGCTGATTGACTCAGCAGTCATTATCCCTCCACCTGCGCCCCCGGCACCACACCCAGACAAAACTTGTCTGGCCCTCAGCCAAACTGGTAAAATATGAGCCGACACTGAACCCGTGACACCACTTCTTCCCGGATACATTAGCAGCACTTCCCGAGCCTCACCTTCACCGCAGACACGCCACGCCTCTCCCAGTCTCCCTCGCACAATCAACGTATTCACACCTGAGGAGAGTTGTGCCAAACCTGATAAATAACTCGCGTGTCAAGAAATGAAATGTTGGAGGTACGAAGACTTCTTTGAATTTATTCTGTGAATAAAAAGCGTCAACACTTTTTCCCAGACTGTCGCCGCCTTGCACAAGTTACTTCTCAGGAGTTAATTATTCCCGCCCCACATTTTCCGATGGTATTTTGAATTATGAATTTGGAAATAAGCAGGAAACTACAAAACAAAAATCAGGCTAACGATGTTAGCTGTAATTAAAATGGAGAAGTAGCAGGCTGCCACACTATTGGCTTGGAGAGAGATGTATTAGCGAGGCATATGGTTATGATAATTAATCCCAGGACTACAGAGAAACAAATAAACACACGCTAAACAAACAGGGGGGACCAGATGAGGGCTGCAGGCTCGGGTACTTCTGGGGAAGGAACCCAAAAGGGAAAAAAAAAGATGGTTATCATCACTGCTGCAACCAAGGACAACAGTAAAGGAGGCATGAGAGGACCACCAGATTAAGCAACTTCACTGCACTCGGCTCCTAAGCTGTGGTGGTAACCTGTACACCAGTGCAATATCACTGAGTCACTAATATGAAGCTATTGCTGTTGACAGCATTATCCCCGTTTTTTGTTTCACACAATACAAACTTGCACAAAAGAACCTCATCTTCTTATGGGCTTGGAAATTAACAGGCAACCTTTTTGTATGGGCTTATAAATAACTGGAAATGCTTTCTTTTATTTCTTCTTAGCGTGATTCAGGGCTAAGAAGAGAGGGGAGAGAGAGAGGGAAGTCCAGGCCCAGTGGCGTGTGAATAGACATAGCGAAGGGTTTGTGGTGAATCGGAGGAAGAGGCGGCGGGATAATGCTCTCTCTTTCCCTCTATCTGCTCCCAGTTGGAGGATGAGGGAGACAGAAGGGAATAGCTGCTAATAAGGCGTTGGGTGAGAGGCTTTGGGAAAGCTCCCCGTGGTGCTGGTCTGTAATGGAGATAAGCGTTGCCGTGTTGTTGTCTCACAAAAATCAACAAAGGGAACATGCGATGGGAGATTTGCGGCCGCGTCCCCAGTGAAAAGCGGGGCTTTCACAGCGCTGTAATGTTTAGCAGCATTAGAAATCATTAGTCCCAGCACTGAGGAGAGAGTGTGCCAGACGCCCGTGCCCCAGTTAACGCTGTTTTCAAAAGCCACCCGTAATCCATTCCTTAAACTTGTTTTCTTCCATTCACCTTCAGATGTTGGCAAATCTGATGGGGGAAATGCAGGGAGGAAAATAAGGACTAGCTCTCTATGTTTGTTTGTTTGTTTTAGAGGAAGATTTAGCCAATCTACATCCCCGCGCCTTGTGATCTGCAGAAGCGATAAGGCCGCGGCCGGGCTGTAGTTAGACTAGCAGCAGGTGCTTCGCCAGGCAGTGAGGGGGGATACAGAGGATGCTGATAAATGGGGCCAGTTTCCCGCATAAAGCACAGCGCCCTATGGAGGGAGGGAGAGATAATGTATGCAGAGTTCACAGGCGCTGTGGGTTGCTGCTGCAGGGCGGGCGGACATCTTTGGAGCAAAATGATAGCTGCATAGAGATGAGGAGACTTCCAGGAGGTTATTTCAGCCGAGTTGCTGGAAATGGGGAACGGACTCCTGTGATCTGCAGTGCCACGGATGTACTCGGATGAGAGGAGGCGTAATGAGACAGGAGTGGTCAAGAAGAGTAGCCTCACATAAAGTACATAAAGGCCAAGTTTACACTGAAGCAGACAACTTAATGTGAGCTTATCAATCTGTGTAGGTCAAGTTTCTAATGATGCTTGTTATCAAATTGTTTTTTATGTGATAATATCAGAAATTTGTCCACCTTTTAGTTTTCTGATCATCAGCTTTCTCCACTTCCTCATCCTCGTCTTCCCGTTAACCAAGCTTCAACCTCTACCTGCAGCTAACTAGCGAGGAGCTATTCACGCTTGCACTAGCTGCTAACCAGCTGGTAATGAATGCACCGGGCCTGGAAGGTCAAGCCTGGTTGTCTGGGGACCCATTAGCGAGGCGAGCGAGCCCTCACAGCCCTGTTTCCCTCCCTGCATGGGCCCTCTGTCCTGCAGGCTCCGGCTAACCCCAGTACAGCGCCAGAGGCCAGGCCAAGCTCTGCCCAGGGACCCCACCTCAGTGAACTGTCATTTGTCTCGGCCATCCTGCCAGCGCCGCAGGCTACATTAAGCCTTGATCTATGGGGCAGGCCAGTCTGCTTGGCCCTGGGATTCAGATCCTGTATCTGCTGCAAAACGCTGCACAGAGTTGGTCTCAGTTCTAACTTGTTCGTGGTGTGCCATTGTGGGACTTGTTTAAAAAACACCACATATTTTTCCCTAATCACAGTCATTTTTCATAAAAGTGTTATGCTACATTTCACCCTCGGCACAACACTATCTTTTAAATCAGACAAAGCTGTCGAGTGAAGGCCTTTCTCTGCCTGCTGGTTTACAGTATCTCCAATCTACTGTGTCCTGGCTCTGGTGTCTCTCCAAAGGGTCTGTGTTGCTGTCAACACTCACACTTTCACTTTTCAGCGCCGGAGTCCCTCAGATGGCCTCCTCACTCCTTATCTCGGCGTTTCTCAACATCGCCGTACGACGAAATGAGTTCCCGGGTTGAGCCTCGTTTCGACCGCACCTCCTCTTGAGTTTCTCAGCGGCGACTGCTCCGTTTCCCTTTTTCCTGGACCCTTTGGTGGTTCATACCTCTCTTCTCGAACAACGTCCCTGGAGCCCGGCCAATCGCCAGGCCTCAACTAGAGCTGTCGAACCCAATTCTGCCAATGGCGGGTGTTGAAAGCTGGCGTGGCAGACGTTGAAAAAAAAGCCGGCGTGTTGCTGTCACATTACTCCTCAGTTGTGTGCGAGTGGCGGGGTGGGGGGGGGAGTTGCAAGCGAGCTCATTTTGCAGAAACACACTATAAAGCCACATCAAGATGAGGGACCACAGTTGCTCGCCTGGTTTCTGGAAATAGGCTGTGGACATTTGCATGTTTCTTTCTAAGGCACTCTATTCATTAGATTAGTGTTGTGGTAATGTGAGGACTAGCCAGACTTAAATACAGGATGTCATAAATCATAATGTTCATTTTAAGCTCATCCGCACGCAAAAAACGCTCGCACACACACGCAATAATCGCGCACACACATGCAATTACACACTTAAACAAGCCCAGTGTTTGTGTTTAGCACATGTCGGAGGTGGACATCTTCCCGTCTCTCTAGCTTTTTGTGGGGCTCCCATGAATCATTGCCTCTTATTCCTTTCTCAGCGCGGGGGAAATCACATTAAGTGGAGCGCCGTGTTTGGCTCACACCAGTCTTGTCTTAATAGCTGTAATTTGGAGAGGAGAGAAAGGAAGGCAAAGAATGGAGAAGAAAGCTCGCTCACAACACTAATTCCAGTCAACAAAAACACCCCTCTCCAATCCCACCACATTAATTTGCATTAAAATATCCAACAGCTAAATATGTAAAGACAAAATAGTGGCATACTATTTATACCCGGGCGCATCTCGTTGCCATTTGTGCTATGGCGGCAGCTGTGTGTGTGCACAACCTCCTGCTACTGTAGCACGCCGAACAGACCTCCCACACCAACACTGTTACCATTCCACCTTCGCACAAGTTTGCAGGAGTGAGCAAAGCCATGTGGACGGGGTCGCGGGAGTTGATTGTGCGTAACACAGTGTCTCCCTAGAAGGCGTAGCATGAGCAGCACATTAGCAAGTGTTGGAGGTCTCCTGCATTTTGGATCCACACGGTCGCTCGCTTAAAGGAAATAGAAGTTTATGTAGTTGTTGAGTGTGCAGCTGGATTCATGAAAGATCGGATTAACGTCCTTCACCCAAGTGATCGTGTTGTGCTAAATGTGTTGCTAGAACAGGAAGTACGATAGCTAAATGGGGAAGGGGGTGCGTCAGTGTTGTTCCAACTTGGCGAGGAAAGACGATCATTCTTGTTAAATACCTGTTTACACGACAAGACGGGGAAACGTGATGACTTGTAATTCAAAGATTTACCGTCAAGTTTGATTCTCCGCAGCCCGAGTGCCTTTCTATATCTGGATCTCATCTCTTCGGGTATAATGCAATGATTTAATGGCGATTCTCCGCTGCCGAATCCGTGGAATTATCCATGCTAATGCTTCTTTCTAATGCTACTATCATACTGATAATAGCATTATCTAATCCTGCCGGTGAGCGTCTGTACCTCTAGCTGTTGCAGCCATGATCCACATAATTCCACTAACTAATGCACCAGTCACTCCCCATACTTCCCAACTGCTCCGCTGCACAGATGAGCACCTCTTATGACCTCAAGCCTCCCAGAGCACCAAAATCAATATATCCGGACCCTGCTTGTGGTCTGGCTACAGGGTACTCTTTATTTTTTCGTGCATTGCAGAAAAACACACAAAACACACTCCCCCTGTCTTGAAAGTATAAAAATATGTCCTGTTGTAGGTAAAAATTGTGTACTTCAGTAATATTAATGATGAAGTTTTCCATGATCAAACATTAGAGGAAAAAATATATCAACTTTGTAATGTATAAATACTGCATTGACTTTTTTCCACCTTGGGTAATTATAAATCACTGCAATATTGCCCTAAGTTCAACTCTGAATTAGTCATAGTGTGATTAATATTAATATCACAGAGTACTTTTTTAAGTTTTATGTCAAATGTAACCACACATAAAGTTAGGAGATACATCGGAGCAATTTGTTGAATCAGGAGCAGGTATCAAACCAAACGGGAACATTCAGTTCCACGCCCGGCACAGTGGTTCGTTTATAGCACATACATGCATGCAGTGACTATCCTCTGTCCTCGCTAACCTCCGCTCCCCAGCGATTGCCACCCACTTCTAGCATTTCCACGGTGGCTGCAGTAATCTTTGGCTTCCCTCCTCCGCGGTCGCCTGTGCAAACAGCGCCGTCTCGGACAGAGGCCTCCTCTCTCCAAGGTGAGGGAAGGTGAGCGGGATTGGGAGTGGGAAGGGGTGGTCCTAGAATATCCAGAGAAATGTATTTCCTGTTTGGATTAACTCAGGTAGCTAAATTAACACACAATTGGTTGATTGTGTTGTTTAGCACCTTGCGGCTTCCTTGGCGCCTGATTCTTCTGCCCAGGGAGCGTAAAACAGATTTTTCTTTCTCAACACAACTCTGGTTGATGTTGTCATTTTTTGTCGGTATCACACCTGCTGCTGAATCCTCATTTCTGCGAGATTCTCCTGAAAATTTTCAAGCCTCCACCCCAAAAGTACGATTCACATTCACAAGCACATGAAACTTTTTTTGACGATCCCTAATTCTGATTGCTGTTAAACCCATTTGGGAGATACAAAAAGACTTCTTTAGCCATGCAGGATGCCTGGGGAGTGCATGAAGAAATCCTTCCACTCTGCCAACCCCAGATTCATGGCCCTGTGTGTTTGGCTAGCCGTTTCCTGGTGCAGCATTTGCTATTTTATTTGGCCCACTTCAGCCTCAGGCATAGGGGGACAGTTGTCTTCCCCCCCCCTGCTCATGAGCGTGGAGAATTTCCTTGCTTACTTTTCCTCGGCTCTGTGGGAGGAGAGGGAGAATGAGTCAGTAAAGAAAGAAAACTGGATGTCGGCCCCGTTTGCGTTATTAGCTAAAAGTGGGAGCCAGGAAGGGATGAGCGGAGGGCTAGAAAAAGATAAAGAGGGGCAGAGATTGAAAGCGAGGGGACCGCCGGGTCTTGTGTTTGGAGTTTGTTGCTATTTTCCCCTGCTCTGCACACCGAGTTCTCACCTCTCTGTGCTTCTTGGACTCAAAGAGAAACCGCTGTGTTTGGCTGACACCAGCTCTTCGTCCCAAAAAAAGCAGCGTTGATTGAACTGCCTCAATCTAAACAGATTCCTATACGCAATATTTACCCACAGCACTCTCTATGGTTTGCAGGAAGACACAGTGAAGGAAATTGCAGAGTGAAGGATAAAACTATCTTAGGGGCCACACTGAAGGAGGCTCTGTTTTCAGGGGGAATTACAAGGTTGAAACGCACCGATGCCCAAAACACATTTTCACATTATGCTCAGGTGTTTGTTTGCTCTCGGCCCTCGAAGAGTAAAGTGTGTGTAATTTTTGCGCTCTTCAGCCCGTGGGATGTTCGCAGCGACAGTTTGGCTGGATTCCCTCCAGGTGTGCGCTATATGTCGAGGCAAAGAGCGACAAACAGAAAGATAAAGACAAAGAGGGAGAGGTGCACCTGGCTCTCCACCACACCTGGGAGGAGGGCCGGGCGGCGTGGGCTAATGATGTGGTTTTAAAGCACGCTAAATAGTGCTCACGGCACACACTGTCCCTGGATGGCTTGTGGTTGGTTAGTCCTCAACCACAGAATATCCCAGAGGTCTGCTTTCCAAACCCTCGTCTATCCAACTTTTTATATTGACACACATTCCTCAACATTTGGTGGTGGTTCTGCCGAAGTTATTGAGAAACCAGTGTTTCATCTTTTAGCAACAAAAAAAAAAGAAAATTGTTGTGAAGGATCATTTTTTACCAGTGTTGATACAAACTGATGTAACAAGAAAGATTCAAGAAGATATATTTGAATGAGGTGATGTTCAATGCTCCTCAGTAAGTCAGTGGTTATGTGGGATGTCATAGATATGATTGATTCTGGTGATAGGCAACTAGGATGTCATACACTACTGCCTCCACCAGGGGTCTCACACCCAACCTACCTGGGGGCTGCTGGAGGTAGAGAGTTTTCTTAAATTACAACTGATCCAATCAGTCCGGTGCTCGCCACCAACGTTTATCTTCACGGTAGGTTTTGAGAAAGACATGACTGGGGCTGGGTGATGGGATATTTTGGGTAACCCTATTGATTGATAGACTGTTCAATTGATTGATTGATGTGGCATTATAGAAACACAATTGGATGAAACCAAACTAAATTGAACTGTGTACAGCACTTTGACTGACCATGGTGTCTTTTTATAGTGCTCTATAAATAAAGTTGAATTTAAAATTTGATCAACTAAATGACGAACGTTGCTAATTCACGTTAGCTAACTTGGCAATGAATGCTACCAAAAGCTGCCATTATCTGAGCCACTATCTGGAAAAACGGTAAACATCACTAAACGTTGATGTCAAGTAGGGGGCACCAAAATGTCTTGGGGGTTTGAGACCCCTGGCCGACACTTGGCGCATTTACACTGATACCTACTTGCGTCGCTTCGCTTTGGATCGCTCTGGATCAGCCCCCCTCGGTTGCGTTTACATTGCCGAGGATAGTCCTTCCTCCGTGTAGCTGGCCATCATTCGTGACGTCATCTTTTATGCGATTCTTTCATTTCTGACCGTGCCGTCCAGCACCTGGTGAATTTTCTCATCAGCAACTAATGACAGAAAGGTTTGCCCCTCGACCTGAGTCCATGAGGCAGGATTTCTAACAGATGCCATTTCTCTTCTTGTTGTTATTTCAAACGTCTGCATGGTTTGCCAAAGATTTAAAATGGCGTGTTTGCAGGGACAGCTGATGCAACGATGCAGTGATGATTCGGACCAATAAGATTTTAGTACCTGCTCTGACCTGACCAGGTACTTTTTTTGGAACCGCAGGAGAGGAGGTACGAAAAGTTGTAGCAGGTACCAGGTTCCAGGTACTTTTTTGCCAGTGTAAATGCACCAAAACCGAAGTGAAGCAAAGTGAAGCAAAGCGAGTACCAGTGTAAATGTGCCAACTGTGAGACTGGTATGTTTCAGGTGTAGACCCAAAGATTTGTTCCAGTAATGACTCAAAAAGTCCAAATATCATATTTTCCCTGAGTCCATTTTACCAATCTGTGCTTTTTATACTGTATGGTACAGCTGCTTCTTTACAACCAGTCCTCATCCAGCTTTACTACAGCATCCTCATCCCTGTCTAATGTAGCTGATCCCCCCACACATTTCTCTCCCTCTATCCCTCTTCCCTGGCTTTTGTGAGAAGGAGAGGTGAGGGGATATGTGTCTTTAACTGAGCTGGAGCTCTGCTGCAGCTTACCTCTTACTGCTAAGACAGGATATGTGATCTGCTTTGTTACTGCTAACCTGCTTGTTTGGGGTGAGATCAGTGTATTTGTGTGTGTGTGTGTGTGTGTGTGAAGTAGAAGTACTGAGAAATCCCATTATGGAGCCAAGTTGCTGCCACGCTTTCCCCATACACACTGTGAACCCGATGTAATCCACTCACACACTCACCATGCATCCTTGTTTGTGAGCTCGCACAAACACACAGCCTATACCCTCTAGACTCGGTGGTGAGCTGTGTATCCCCGTGCAGTGTTGTGTTACCTAGCGTGAAACATGACAGCTAATGATATCGAAGGCTTTTTAAAGGTGTGTGTGTGTGTGTGTGTGTGTGAGTGAGAGAGCTGGATTTCCTCCAGACAGACATCGATTAGCGGGGAAAGAGCATTGGCTCAAAGTGAAAGCTACAAAGTCAAAAGCTATGCTTTCGTGTCTCAAATTAATTAAATTCTACGCCCTTCTTATCCATACATTAGGTTACTTTTCAAGCTAAATTAGATCAGTGGATGCTCATACTTGTTATTATAGCTCATCATTCTCCTAAGTTGATACACTTCTGGTTGCATTTTGCAGGCAGGCGTGGTTGAGATGTCCAGGTAAACAAATGTTTTTGTTTTAAGGACCTGCTTGATTTGACACAGCCTTTAATTTACCTTTATTTTGAAATCTAGCAAGCTGATTTCCTGTTTACAGGAGGCATCTAGAGTTGCTATTTGCTTTTTTCCATGTCATGTGCTGTGTGGTAATTTAAGTGTAATCATGAATATGTTATGTAACCACATTCATGCCAAGGTCAACTTTTTTTTTAACCCAGTTTGAACTTGAATATTTTTTGCATTCATTGTTAAAGAAATCTACTTTTTTTTTACTCTTCTGTCGGATTTATTGAAGATAAAAATCACTTTTAAAGGGATTTAATGTGAATGAAACATCAGTAACTTCACTTTTAAACTTCATGTCATTTTTAACCCCTTTTGCTTTGTGTCCCTATTCTCAGATTTATTATCAATACTTTGCCAAAAATCCTGTGAGTTTTTGATCAACTCAACCCACTGAGGGGTTTTCCACTCTTCTTTAATCACTTCCTGTGGGCTGAGCATAGGGGGCGCTGCACACACTGCATTGCACCTGTGAGACAGGCACAGAGGGGAGCCTATTTGTCACCAGCCTGTCTCTCTGCCTTGCCATTGAGTGCTCACTCACTCAGTGTGTGTGTGTGTGTGTGTGACAAGGGTTTCTCACACACACACACACACACACTCCATCCTCGACTCTCCCCCTCTCTCCCTCTCTCTCTCCCCCCTGACCCCAGCGCCATCTTCTCTGTCTCATCCTTTATGCATACTGACAGCGAGCCCCTCCGTTTATGGCACTGCATAACGTTCCCTCATTACCGCCCTGGACTGAGAAACCCAAACGCAGCAAGGAGAGAGGGAGGGAGACGAGGTAAAGGAGGGGAGGGAAGGAAAGGAGAGGGAGGAGATGGGGTTCGGGGGGGGTGATACAGAGAGGTGGAGGAAGAGGGGAGAAGTGCCAATGATGACATTCGCTTTGGCTAATATTAATCTGATTCATTTGGCACGCCAGGAAGCATCACTTTAACTGTTTCTGTGCCGCTCCTTCACATCCTCTGATGACTGTGTGTCAGGGCACAACTGAACAATACACACCGAGATGCAAAGCAGATGCAGGCAAACAGGAGAGGCACACTCACTGAGCAATTTGTTGCACGACTGTACACATTGTGCACACACAGCTGCAGCTAATGCACGCGCGCTAACACATATTTACATGCAATATAAAGCGATGCATCATGCACACAGCAATCCCTACACTCAGCACAGATATACACATCAGCTGGTGCAGAGCGCGCAGGCAGGTCGCAGCAGCTTGTGTTGGCTGTAAACAGCAGTGCAGGCAGTATGGAGAGCGGCGGCTGTGTGAGCGCCGGGCCGGCCAGCCAATCAACCCCTCGATCTCCTGTCCCTGCCCTTCCATTGATCCCCATTAAAATGCTTAGCAGATGCTTGGCTTGAGAGAGACAAGCGCTTTTCTCTGCTGCTATTTTCATTTGTATGCTCCTTACCGTCGGCCCCGCAGTCTGGAATAGTCATTTTGCCAACTGGGATACAGGCCCACTCCAGACAGTACAGTAGCATCTATTCAGACGTAGCGGCGTGTGCTTAAGCTAGCGAATGTTTAAATGTTGAATTGATGTTGTCAGAACGGCCCGCGCCGGGCTGAATGACAATTTTACCATCTGTGGTTGTTGCAGACAGATACACACCTGCCTTGTTTTGTCTTATTCATTACTCCTCGTGAATAGTTTCCTTCAGAGCTCGCTCACACTTCGCCCAATTGCATCACATTGTGAGACTAGACTGGTTTTTGAGGGAAACTCTGCACTATTTGCATGGTTATTCATCATTATTGGTAATAAGAACACAGTAGCTGCTGAGTTTATGACTGAGATATGTGTCATATAGTCAGTTATGTGTTTGTAATGTCAAGTTTTCACATCATGGGAACTTCCTTTGAGTCCAGATCATCAAGATTGGATGTTGAATAATAACTATGTTGAAATTATTTTACTGTGTATGACTCCCTTTCACCCCCGGACACACACACACACACACACACACACTCATGCAGAACTGTAAACACCTCATTTGTGACATAATCCTGTGAGCAGCGCGTGTCTGGAGCATGTGGGGCAACGTACACCAGGATCAGGACTGGCTTGTGTTGTTATGCCAGCCAGTCAAAGAAAGCAGCTTTTGTGTGTGTGTGTGTTCATGTTTGTGTATATGCATGCCTGCACATACTGTACAATGTGTTGTTGCATGTATGCCCTCATGATGTGGGTGGGTGTGTGGGACGTTGCGTTGTTCGTACGTGAGCATCTTTGTTTTTGACGTTGTGCGTTTTTTTTTGTTGTTTTTTTTGCATGGTAACTGAACCTGCTGTCTTCCTGTTACTGTGTCTGTGTGTGGCACTTGCCTCTGAGTACAGGCGGCGTACACTAGCGGGCTTTGTCTGTCCGGGCGGCTGACGTGCGTCCATGGAAGAAGCCCTGCACTTTGGGTCGTGGCTCTCAAAGACCGGCTTTGTTCTTGCATTCTGCCAATCACTGCCCGGCTTGTCGGCAGGGAGGAGAGGATGTCCACGGCTTAAAGTTCGTCAAGCATGAAGAAAATGCAGATTTACGTTTTTCTTCGATCTTGACCGATCTCATTTGATGGCGAAGAACTTGAAGGATGGGGCATCATGGGCATACTCTACCAAACCTCCACAAGATCTGAAATTACTTGTTTCCAAGAGCAGTGGCGCCATAATTAAAAATGTAAATGGTGATTTTTTTCATAGATTGTCACATACTGTATCAAATGGCTTGTACTTATATACAGGTCAATAACTGACACCTGATCTGCACCTGTGTCCTGACCCACTTCAAGCCAGATCTGGTTCAGGGCTTCTTCAGACTTTTCTTACACTCCTGTTCAGCCACACCTGAACCTGAAGCTTCGTGGTGTTAATTGTTTGTCCAGACCTTCAAGGTGTTGGGCCATAGTACAAATGAAGACTGTCGATGTCTCTTATGAGGTGAGAAACATTTAGAGGGTTGGTAAAATGGTCAACAGGAAGTCCTACAGGAAGTCCTCGATTTATGTCGGAATTCCGTTGGGAAGTTGATTTTCGTTGTGAATCCAAATTGACCCTTTTTAACCCTAATTATCCCTTTCGTGAGCATTACCCCGAAATTATTGGCACAGTGAACGGCAGATATTTAACATTTTTGCTTACTTCTTGTCATGACACGCTCGCCGAAGCCACTTGCATTCTGGGTAAATTTGCATAAATAAATAATGTGACGATGACGATGTATTGACTTGCGAAATTTGTTTTAACATCGCAAACACCGTACGTCAAGATGATGGAACAAGATTTTTAAAATAAATTTATGGTAAGTGGCAACTTAACCGAAACGCTGCATTTCAAGGATGTCGTAAATCGAGGACCTCCTGCGTTGACTTTTCTCAACACGCAGCATTTATAAGAAATTCACTCCAATGTGATGCTGCACATAAAAAAAAGAAAACAATATTAATTTATTCACCACGTCTCTAACAGTGGCCACCACTAAATTCAGGAAAAGAAGGTGAATCAAATAAACATAGTGTACCTTTAAATGTTTCACAATAAAAGCCCTTAACACAATAAAAGTGTTTGTTTGTATTAACAGTAACTTTAATGTTTTGATCTGCTACAAAGGACCAGTTAAACTTAACAAATTATACCTTTTACCTCAATTAGAAGCAGTTTCAGTAAATAAAGGCCATGTTTACTATTTGAGGACCAGACAAATAATCAATAGACATTACTTTGAAGTTTTAAAATGTCCTCTACCTTCCTGCCAACAGAATTGGAGCATGCATATCCAAACAAAAACACACATACAAGCATCTCGACACTCCTCTCTTCTCATAACAGTGAAGGGACACATTGACAGCGCTCCATTTAGTCGACAGGACAACTCTGACAACATCCTGAACGCCGCGCTGGGAGTTGCGGTGACGCGCAGGAGACACGATAAGGGGTGAGGAATGCTCAGTGAGGAGCGGGGAGGGAGGCGAGGGCTGGGACAGAAGCTGAATTTGCGATGTCATGCGGCCGATTAGGCAGCTAGTCTATCTCGCCGTCGTCAGGGGGCCCCTGACGGCAGCTACGCCGTCCCACCAACACATCGTATCCATCACTCTCCCTCCCTGCACACACACACACACACACACTTGGTGTTTGCGCAGGAAACATCATTCCCTTCTATGTCACCTGCTCGGACCAGGAGCATGAAAAATGGCTGTCACGCCGACGCCCAAAAATGATTGCTGAAAACGAGAGGAGAGGGAAAATAAAAGTGGAGGGTAAGCGGGCGAGGAGGAGGAGGCAGGGAAGGTGAAATTGGAGGAAACTCTCGCCAGATTAGGTGCGGGTTAAGAGAATATTGATCTGTGTGCCGAGGACTGTTGATCTCTCTTAGCAGCACAAGACAAATGGCAGCAAACAGAAAATCGAGCGCTCGCCTTCTCTCCAAGGACGGCTTCAGCTTCTGCCTTTTCGCCTCTTCTGCCATTTTTTTTTTTTTCCCTTCAATTCTCCAGAGTTTCCAACTTCCCATGACGTGATCCATTTTTTTTAAATTGATAGGTGTCAGATTACCAAACTAATGACGTAAGTTTCCCGAGCTGAAATCTTCGCCTCCTCCGGCAGCGCCTCACCTAAATGAAGCAGGAGTTTGTATCAATGCTGCTGAGTGATTCTGAAGGTTGCCTCGATAATTAGTCTTTTTCTCCCATTCGGAGTGTACGAGGGGGTCCGTGGAGGCGCAGTGTTTGATTAGGGCCACAGCCTTGGCCTGGCACCCAGCCGGGGTGTTTGATGATGGGGAGCGAACTCTGGGCGGGGGCTGAGGTTCATCCGCGCCGGCTCAACATCAAACAGCCGGGAGCAAAGGACTCCAGCCCTGGGGGACCCCTCCAGCACTACTGCCTGGATAGGTAGATACACTCCCAGTCGGATGAGAAAAGGGGGAGAGAGGGGTGAGGAGGGAGAGGCAAGGTAGATAAAATCAAGAAAGGGAGAAGCTGGGGGGGTGCAAGGAAGTTGGGATGTACCAAATTTGGAAAAGTTTTACACCGAGTAAAGATTGCACATATGATCAGAAATGGATTATTGTAATTTGTATTGTATTTTGGACAGATCCTCTCTGTCCTCAGGCGGTTTCCTCCTTCTGAGGTAATGATTCGTAAATCCCTCAGCTTTTAAAAAATATGACAAATTGTCCAAGTGCTAATTAATTGAAGCTTCTGTTCTGGTGTTTTCACCGCTCTCTTCCTCTCCTCCAATCAGCATCCCTCTCTGCCTCACCCTTCATCCATTACCACCACCTCTCTCACCTTCCTCCATCTGTCTTTTCCTTCCAGGTAGGAGGTAGTTAATGTGCTCGTACATGCCACCTTTTTTTTTACTGTATTGAATATTTATTTAATCGACAAAATGCAGCTTCTTTCCAGTCTCCACTTGCTCCTCTCTCCCCTCCCCTTTCATCTGTCTCTGAGGTAAAGGGGAGGCTTGATGTTGCACCTTTGCCTGACTGTTCACCCTTCACCAGTCATGTTTCATTACAAGGCCTCAGTCTTGCAGCTGTCTGCCCGTCTATCTCTCTGTGCGGCCCTGAGTTGTGCATGTGTTACAAGGTTAACATGGACAGGGCGTACTCGGAGGAGGCGTGCAGTCGAAGGGTTAAAGTCGGATCTAATCAGTCTAATTAGAGGTTCAGAGGGAAGCTTCATGCAAATTGAACTAATGCGGCGACTCCAGGAAGAAAACACACATCCACGTGTTCTGTACATGCACCTCTCTGGACAAAAAGTATGTGGACTTCAGTTCATCCAGAGGGCGTCGTCATCTTTTTTTTTTTTTTTAGATATTTTGGAGATCTGATGCACTTCATCAAAGCAAAAGCAAACAAAAAAAAAATCAATACTGGCAAAGATGCAGTGCAGCTAATACAGTAGCCCACGTAATAAGATGCACCAGGCAGAATGCTCCTCAATTAGTGGAGCAAAACTCTGGAGAATATTTACAGTAATCAATGTACAATTCTCAAGTCAACATTTTTTAATTAATTCTCTTCAGCAATTAACTCCCTCAATGAAAAACACCCACAAAAAAGACCTTTCTTTGTGACATTAAACTTACTGCCGAAGCAGGCTGTCTCATTACCCTTCTTGGCTGAAACAAACGAGTGTGTGTTTTGGGAGAGAAAACACACACTTGTGGCTGGAAAACTCTCTAGGTGTGTATCTGCTTACCGTGGATGGATATCTGAGATAAAATGGGTCAAGCTCGCTATTTAGTTTTCAACTGCAGGGCTCGAGCCACATACCTCTCCTCCCACCATCCATATGGGCTCATGCATATTCATGCTCTCTGGACAGGTACGCCAAAAATGGGACTATTTTTTTTGCTCTCCTAGATTTTCGCGGTGAAGACTGGTCTCCGCGACAACCTGTCTTTTGACTCTTTTAAAGGGGTCACGTGGAAATTAATTCGACGGAGGAGGCGGCGAGGGAGAAACACACTTATTCTGTCGACAGGCGAACAAATGGAATAGTTCATATCAGTCAGAGGAAAACAATAATCCGGGGCGAGATTTGTCGTCGCCCGTAAATGATCGTGGCAATTACGCTCGCATTGTGAGGCAAGCAAACAGAATTACAGTGAGATTTTCCTTGTGATTGGGGTGTCACCCCCCCACCCCCCCCTCCATTATTATCGTGAGTCCTGATTGATCCTCTCCCTCTCTCTCTCAATCACTCTCCCCTCTCTTTCACTGCCTGTCTTGTTTCATCTTTTCCTTTGTCTCATCTCTCTCCTTCCACCTCTGTTTTTCTCTCCGGCTCGTTCTCCAGGCTAATGAATCCAAAGCTGGTGGGAATACTCTGGCCCGGTGAGACCTCCAGTCTGTTCAGGCCTTATTTTCTGCTCCACAATGTCTTCACACCCTGGTCAGCCGGGGGAATACAGCTGTCCATCACTCTCCCCCCCATCCCCTGCTCCCTGCTAACACTTTTACTACCTTTAAATTAGCCACTGTCACCGACAACCATGCCTCGGCTTTACGCATCTCCAGATGTTGCAGGCTGGTTTCCACCCCCCCTCCGATGCTGCCGCTGTAAATCTTTGCTTTCTGGAGTGGGAAGAGGCGCGAATGGCCTGGAGGACGACCACAGCTCACCTCCTCCCATCTGTTGCCTCGCGCAGTATTTGCACAAAGACTTTAAATTTGAGGAGACAAGTTTGGGAGTGAAACAAGTTGTCCTGCTACTGAGGAGTGGACGATGGCTTCAGTTTCATTTAATTAATAACACCTCCTCTTTCCATTCAATCTGCTGGACTGTGATGTCTCACTTCTTCCTCCGAAATAAGTTAAATATACACAAATAAAAAAAAAAAAGAAGAAGTAAAGCTTCATCTCATGTACGGCGTGAATAACTCTGGATGTTGACCTGAGCGTACTTCGGACAAAAATCCACCTACTTGTGTTCTTGGTTGGAGGCCAGTTCATAGGTTATCCTACGCCTCTACACTATATTAGGAGCTGCAGCTTTTCTTTTTTTTTTTCTGCAGTTGTATTTGGAGATTTTTGGCAGTGCTACTGTTGTGAAACATACTGTAACTCCTCCACAGCTGTGAGGGTCAACACAGCACCACGCGCTTCAGCCACGCCGTCGGGGCTGCTCTTCCAAGCAGGGCAGTGTCCACTTGTTGCAGCGCCGCCGTGTCTTGCAGATATATTCGCAGTCGTCGGTTTGCAGTACCTGTGACCCAGGTGTTAGGTCGAGAAAGTTGTGCAAGTGTGTACTTTCTGGACCATCAGTGGTAATGGGATTGAAAAGATTTAACCCTCCAACTGCCTGAAATGTATTTTAAACTTAAAATTTACTCCCTTACATTTACTTGAGTAACTAAAAAACAAAATAAAAGTACTTCTATGAGTAGTTTTACTGCACAATACTTTTTACTTTTACTTGATGTGTGAAGAAGAAACGCTACTCTTCCTCCGCTACATTGGGCTACACTCGAGTCGTTACTTTTTAATTTAGATGTACAGTGGTACGACTGTACCAACTTACGAGTTTTGCGAGTTTTACAACATCCTCCCAGCATCCTGCATTTCACTCGTTCACTTTACCTGTGTTACTGTACCTTTAAGAAGGTGGATTGTAGGTAATTCCTGAGTGACGTATGAGGAAGTGGGGATTTTTTTTTTGTAGTTTTACAGCTGAATCATTTGCGTTAAGATCTTAATCGCGTAACGAATTAACCCTTTAAACCCAAACATTTAACTGGTAATGGAAAGTAATTTCAACCATTTGTGCTAGCGACGTGATTCCAGCTGATTCTGAAAGCCGACAAGCAGAGAGTTTGTACATTACCGTAATGTAGGTAATATGAATGCTGCACATCAGCGGGAATCAGCTGGCAAATGTTTGAAGAATTACGGTAAATTGATTCATGCTAGTTGCTCTGTAGCGCTGGTGATACCACTGTACCAGAATTTGCACATTATTTTATATTTGTCTGATTACACAAGTTTAAAATCAGACATTATGGTTAAACAGTTATTCAGTACTTGAGTACTCTTTCACCGAATACTTTTTTACTTGTACTTGAGCGATTTTTTTTTGGATGACTACCGTATTTTCCAGACTATAAGCCGCTACTTTTTTCCAACGCTTTGAACTTAAACACCGGTGTGGCTCATGTATCGGTGGCACGAAGCTCGTTAGCTTTTTACAAGCTAGCAAGCTCCGTGTCGCCGATACATTTAGCCTCGTCACATCAGACCCGGTCAGAGTGGACCACATGAAACTGTTCGAATAAATTAAATAGCAGCTTATAGACAGGTGAACTCAATAGTCTGGAAAATACAGTACTTTTTACTTCTACTTGAGTAATATTGTTTTGAAGTAACACTACTTGAGTACAACTTTTGGCTACTCTCCCGCTCTGCTCAGAATAACCTCAGAAAAAGTTCAAGGGTTAAAACAAAAAGAGATGAGCCGATAACAAACACATCTGCATCTCTTTTCCTCCTCTATCTCTTGTATCTCATCCTTCATCCTCGTGTCTATATTTCCATTCTCTCTGTGAACCTCCCTCCCTCCCTCTCCTGTGTCCATTCATCCAATTAACAATAGCCCTTCAGTTTTGTGTAATTTAGAACAGAGCACAGCGGTTTGTGGATGTTATTAGAAGCAGCATCAATCAGTCCCGGGACAGTAAGGAGACATCCCTCATGCCCCATCTCGTCGCTCAGCTCCTGTATTTACGACCAGGGGCTCCTGCTGCACGGCTGGCATCACCCAGCCATCAAATAATAAAATAAATCAAAACATAAGAGTTTTGTCTATTTGCAATTTCCTCTCAGGTCTCCGAATATGAAACCAGATGTTTCCGGCATCCTAAAGATGCTTTTCATCTGCTCTTCTTTTCTTTTCCTGTCTTTTTCTGTTGCTCGCCCCCCTCCGCCTCCCCCTCTGCTTTCAAAATTAATGTAAGCCCAGAAAAAAAAAAGAGAAAGGAAGCTTATAAAAAGTGAAATGTCCTCTTTGCCCAAGGAAGTAGTCTGTTTTGCATTGATAGAGAGGCACAGGCAGCCCCTGGCCATCTGAGGCTGAGCCTGTTTTTCCTCTGCGATATCCTGCCGCCACATCTCTGCCTCTCGAGTGCGCCTCCGAGTAAAGCGGGCGGGTCAAAGCAATAGCGTTCAGCCTCCCCCTTCCCTCCCTTCGCCGCCGCACCCTCCCAC
>OOFC01004773.1:5327-18053 GCA_900323345.1 Pseudochromis fuscus | reverse complement strand
CCCTGAAATCCTCAAACCACCACCGTCTTTCCTCTACACACACACACACACACACACACACACACACACACACTCTCTAACAGGAAGGTACCAGGGTGATTCAAAGGGAAACAACACTAGCTGTTAACACACAACATCCCAATGTTTCCTTTTAGTAATGATGAAGCTAAAGGGTGTCACACATGTGACTGTCATGCCCTGCTAACAGATACACTGTGTTAGCCTGTTAGCATGTTTTGACCTCAGCTGCCTATCCTAAGGCAACAGTGGGATTAGCTATGTTGGGAAAAATAGAACCAAACAAAAGTGATTCATCAAGTTTTCATTACCTAAAATTTATTTCACATCCGACTAATATCTATAAAGACATCCCATGTTAGTTTAACAAAACATTACAGTAACTAAAAACATCCGAGTGTTGTTTGAGAAAGTTCTGAAGCAGATTAAATGTGAAGAAGAGGCTAACTCTTCCCTGTTGGGAGAATCAACACGTTAGCAATGCATGCTAGCAGGTTTTACATAAACCATGAAGTGAACTTAGCATGTTTGCCCTGCTAGCTAGCTAATTTTACGCCAGTACATTACTTCTTGCATTACTTTACAATGATTTAACAACAGCTAACACATATACACTAGAGTTCAGGAACAGACGTCATGAATTATAGGATGTGTCCGCCATGTTTGTGGTCTGCAGCGGTAAACAGGATTTATTGATTTTCTGAGTGAACAAAGACAAAATCTTAAATTAGTTCAAAGGTAAACATCAGCACCTTTTCAGTCTCACTTAGGTACACATTATGCTATTTGTTTTGATTTCTTTTGAAGAAAACCTTGTACAATTAACATTTTTACATGCAGATATTCCATGATAGGAAAAAATCATTACCCTCCAATATCTGAAGAAGACCTGTAGTGTAGATTTTTGGTTTAACTGTTTTTGATTCTTTTGTTTTCTGTATTAATACTTTATTTTCATCATCTCAGAGATGTCGCTTCCCTGGTGTTTTTTCCAAGCGGGAAAACTGAAATATTTTACCCAGTTGGTCAATTTTCTTCCAAACCAATGATGAGACTTCCTGTCACACCCCACCACGCAACATCTGCGTCCCATTGTTGCTAAAATATATTGAAATGACCAGAAAGTTTACGTGTTAAAAAGTGTAGAAATCCGTAGGAATGAATGTGGCCGCTGATGAGGAGGCCGTAAATCACAAAATGCTTTGCGATATGATGTCATGATCTGGGATAGCTGGGATTTTGGGTAACATTGCATTGTTTAGCTAACATAGCATGGACAGTAAAAGTAATACTGAAGTAAAATGTTTCTTCCAGCTAGGAATTTTTGCACACTAGGTGAAAACAAAAAACTGTGCTACCATGTTATTATATTGCTATGCACTGCACATAAAAGAAATTGTCATAATGACAGAGGCTGCACAACAAACGGCAGAACAATACCACAGACTCAACGCATCACGGAGGTCTGTGTAGCATGATTACTTCCTCCCTTGCACTTCATGCCTTATGTCTGAGTAATTTACAGTTAGTGCAACACTGTTGACCTCTCCCTAAACATTTACAATTCCATTGTAAATCAACTGAGCTACTCTAAACCAATTACTCCTTATATAACTGCGAGCAATCAAAATGGCTGCCGCAGGCTTTTCGGGGGGTTGACGGAGCACTGATGCAGCTTCTCAAGCCGCAGGCTGCTCGGTCTTGCAGAGAGTGTTGGTTTGGCTCGGCACTGAGGCTTGACGGGTCACAGACAGACCGTGGCCAAGGCCGTCTCTTCCTCCTCCTCCTCTGTTCTTCCACCGGATCTCTCTCCACTATTTACTGCACTCATTCACCAACAGCAAGTCTCAGAAAACAGGTCTCGTTCTTTTTGTTTCATTAACCCTCCACTCTGTTTACTCCTCTGCATCAATCTCGTGTTCATTTACTGCAGACTGACATTCATGCAACTCAAAGGAAATAGAGAAGAAGAGGAGGAGGAGGAAGAGGAGGAGGAGGAGCTGGACAGCTTTTCCAGAGGTCAGTGTGGAAATGTGATGGATGGTAATTTCAGAGCGGAGAGACGGCAACAGAGAGACGGAGAGCTGGAAGAAAATAAAAGACGGTAGCTGGGTTTCCATCCAACTATATTTATGAGAATCATACTTCACTTCTGTTACCCTGCACACCCTGCACATGTGTTGTTAAAATATGCATGTGCTGTATATACACTCAGAGAATTTTAGTGTTGTAACTGTTGGATCTATTGTCTTTATCAGTTTTGCACAATGTCACATGTCGTCGCTCCTTCGTTCACGGTTGAATTAATGTGGAAATCTGTTCTGCATTTCTTCAGGATGGGGACATGTTGACATCACCTGAAACAAACTGAAACAGGGCCAAGAGATCTTTGAGTTTAATCCAATCTGTCTGTCGAGACTTCCTGCACACAAAATAGATGTAAGTGGTTTAAGCAACACAGTCAGTTCTGTCAAGCAAACCCATGCGGCCCACCCACAAACCAATCCTGAGTGGGCCTCTTTCTGCCCACTTTTTATTTATTACTTCCATCAAGGAGGTTGTGTTTTCACCTGGGTTGGTTTTGTGAACAGATCTTGAGAGAGAGGTATCACCCAAGGAACAAATACTCACAGTGTGGGCAAAATCAGAGGAATCAAAAAAAAAATCTCTTATAAGGAGTGAATGTTTCAACAAAGACAATGTCGACATAGAACAAGTAGGAGGCCGCAAACACCACCCGTGTGTCTAGAGTTGAAACGATTCCTCGAGTAACTCAAATAACTCGATTAGGAAAAATCCTTGAGGCAAAAAGGCTTCGAATTGAAGCAGCATTGATCACAGAGTAGTGTTTTTCTGGAGGATTAGCTCAGTGGCAGTAATGAGCAACAAAGTTCCAACCACTGTAAAACAAAGAGAAGAAGAAGAAGTGGCAGTTTGTCCAAGCAGAGTTGCCGTCGCGCATACGCAATTGGGCATTAATACCACCTGATAAAAATGGAAGATTTCTTGTACGATTACTCGATAGAATAATTGATAGAATACTACTACAATAATCGATACCTGCAGCCCTACCTGTGTCTATGAGTAGAAGAAGAAGAAAGAAGTGGTAGGTACAAGCTGAAAACAGTGAAATGAGTCGGCATCATCTTCATGGATTTTGTTGAAAATCGACACACATGCAGGATGATGATGGTGACAGTCTGAGTCAGGGTGGTGGAGATCAGACATGGATTATGCCTTGGCAGAGGTTTGTGCTCACCAAGCACTTTCAACCAAACAAAACCCAGAGAGTGGACCTCTGACATGCGATTATTGGTCTGGTAATAACTTCCACACTAAAGTACCAACTTCTCTGACTGCTAACTACATTTCTTTCTTCAGGTCATAATAACGTGATTAAAAAAAAAAAAAAAAGTTGCAGGATGAAAAACATAAAGACACGGAGACATCACTCCTCCTCTCTAGTCTAGTTTTCCGGGAAAACTAAGTCTGTGATTTCCAGACACACACTGGGGTCACCAGAGGAGGCTGAGGCTATGGACTGGTTCTAATTACAAACTGCACTGTAAGGCCTTGTGTTGCCTCAGTGTGTGTGTGTGTGTGTGTGATGTAGAACTAGGTGTTGTAGCTTATTGTTATGGTGAAAAAAGCTTTGCGAGCTATCACAGCCACCTGCTTTCCATCAGAGGCATCTGCTCCGACAATAATGACACACTCACTGTTATTCCTCACACTGGGGCTCTTCACACATGCATGCTCCTCATATCACTCCCACTATATCACTTACACACACACACACACACACGATTGTTGTAATAGAGACATTACAATCCTCACTGGCTGTCGTGGTGATGCAAGGCGCAGTGTGAAAACATATTGGAGCCATGACCAGCCTTCCTACTGCTTTACAGCTAACTGTAAAAACACATCACATGGTTTCCATGTCCCGCTGTATTGTTAAATCTGGCATTCATGTGATTAGATAGCGTTCAGGTGCAGAATGTCTTATACATACTGCTTTAGTGTAGGGCTGTGGGATTTCCCTAATATTACTCTATAGGTGGAGCACCTTCATGTTTTTCTTTTTTGTTGCGTTGGTCGGCTACAACTTTTACCACATGACCTACAAGCGACTTCCAATACATTGCTCAGATTGGAATATGTCAGTGTTGCCATGACGATGAGTAAAGTTTATGTTTTCACCTGAGACTTGTCAGAATTTTGGCCACGTTTTTAGAAACAAGACCAGATGCAGCAGAGGAATTAAAATGACAGACAACATGCAGAAGTTTGATTAGCAATATCATTACATCCTACAAAAAGAAATCCTATTCAATCTTACCAGCCAGGGGTGAGGGATCTCTGGGAGGGGCATCTGAGGCGGGGCCGGCAAACCACTGTGAATCTCTGACTTGAATGAAGGCTCTGAGGGAGAAGATAAAGTCTTTTATATTAATCAACACACAGAGGGCATAAACAGTGAAGTGCAGCTTGCAGTATTACATATGTCAGATTTCAGCAGCTGCAACTGGGAACTTTTCCTCCTAATACAGAGGAAAAGTTTAGAGTTTCTTTGACTCTCTGGTTCCTGTGCTTACATCCTGAAGAAAGTAATGTGAAGTCCTCTGCAAATAATGTCTCTCCATCAGGACGTCCCTCTGTGGATGGCTTGTTGTCCATAAAATAAATGTGCTTGGGGTTGGGATCTTTCCACATCTGCTGCTGCCAAAATGAAAAACTGAAATGTCCCGCTCCATTTGTGTGTGAACGGCACATGACATAGTTTAGCGAGTATCCCTTTTTATGTTTGATAAAGTTAAAAAATCTGATTTTAACTTTTTTCTACTTCAATGGGACTTCCTGGTTAAGTAATGTTAAGTAATGTAATGTAAGGTTATATAAATAAAAATACGCGAGTATTGGCAGCGACAAACTTCGACAGACACTAGGGAGAAGAGAGGAAAAGATTTATAACATAAAACTGAGCCAATCACAACATTACCTGGAGGATTTTTGACTCTAACTGTGCATCGTTTGTGGGATAAAACATAAGAACAGTATGACCTTCTGATGACAGTCTACCATCCATTCATTCATTCATTTTCTATACCTGCTTATCGAGTACAAGGCTTGCAGGGGGACTGGAGCCTACCCCAACTAGCAATGGGCGAGAGGTGGGGTACTACCCAGAACAGATTGCCAGTCTGTCCCAGGGTTAACATAGCTCCCACTCACACCTACAGGAAATTTTTACTAATTGATTAACTCCATGCAAACTCCAGCTGAGGTTTAAACCCAGAACCTTCTTGCTGTGCTGCGACTACCAGTCAAATGAAATCAAATTTGGACCCGAACTGAAAGAATACCAGCTGATGTAGCTTCATGGTGGCTATGACACAAATTCTCTTTAGGGTCCCCAGAAAGATTAATCAGGCCCTACATGAGACGTTCCTATGAAGTGGCAGTCATTCCTGTATTCTGTGGCTTTGGATTTGAGTTTCACGGCATTGACAGCTACAGTCTATTCCTCACCAAACCTTCCCTTTCTTCAATCCTTTGATCCAAAAACAAACATCAGCACGACCATAGTTTCTCTTAGTCATAAATAACATCAACATCTCTTCAGTAATGCCAACAGTTTGAGGTGAACACATTCACGTCTACAAGACAAGATGCGCATCATCGATATAAATATTTCGGCACTCACATCAGGATATGATATCTACATTCATTTAATTGCAGCTTGGTCGAGCCTGAAAAGGATGTTTGTGTACAAGCACCACTTCTAGTTACGAGCTGTTGACAGCTTAATGTTGGCTTACATAAGGACGATCCTGATGACTTCCAGACAGCGAGGTATTGTCATTGTCATTAGAAGCAGCGCATTCCCGTGCAATGAAAAACATGTGCTTTGGTTACCTCTGCGCAGTCAACAGAAAAGTGGGTGAAGTGGGAAAAGAAGCTAAAAAAAAGATATCAGCACAATTTTTCTGTTTGTCTGAGACCCCATCTATCCATCTACTCTCTGTGATAGTCCTAAATGTACTAAATCTACATGGATTATGCAAGTATCAGTAACTCCAAGACAATTCCCAATGCCATTAACGCCAGTTGTGTGTTTCTTAAAGGTACGGTTCCACTGCCTCATCAAACAATTCCCTCTGAAAAACGAAGGCGTGAATATATTGGACTTTTTATTAGTTTTTCAGCTGGTTTACAGACGTATCTACACACTGACAGACAGTGCTAGCCTTTCAAAACTTTGAACATGTTCATAGCAATTTGTGGTACTCATGTTACCTTTTTTGCCATTACTCGGGTGAAATCTTACTGGTTTTTAGACTTTCATGGCTAATGAATCAAGTGGAACGCTTGTCCACCTCCAGCCACCAGCCTCCAATGTCAAAGAAACGGTAGAAACAAATGGTTACGGATAGAAGAACGGGCACAAACAGACATATCCCGGTGATTTTGTAACAACAGGAACTATTGTTGAAATGTATGTTGCAGCACAGCTACCCAACTGTTGTTATTGTTCTAACATGGACCTGTTTTAGTGAGACATGAGTGAACCTGCAGTATAGACCTGCAGTATAACCTGTGCGCAAGTTCAAAGGAAGTTCATACCCAGTTGGGTGTTAAACAAGGAACTCTGTGGTCTTCGTGCAGAATTCAACAAGTATAAAAACCTGACGCAAACTGGATGTTGATAGATGTAATTCAGGCATTCGATGTTTCGTAAACTAGACTCAATGACGACGTTACTCATACTTAAGCAGACATATTTAGATGTTACTCATGCTGTTCTATCTACTGTCCCTGGCCAAAAAATGTGAATTTACCGCAGTATAACCACCATCTGACGTAAATATTTAGACGGAGGAAGACAGAATCATTAAACAGCAGTATGGGACAGGGCCTTAACAGTTTTAAGGTGCGATGTGCTTTATTACCCTCACCTTTGTCTGCGAGGACTCTGTGGAGGATGTTGGAGAGGTGCGTCTTCTTCTCCCGGACCCCGGCGCTTAGATACTCCCTGTCCAGCAGGTCCAGGAACAGACGAAGCTCACACACCAGCTCCTCCATCGCTGGAGAACAAAACATACAAAACACAACACTGGTTACACAGGTTATTCTCCTTAAAATATTACAGACATCATCCTTTACATTGAAACCTGATCCCATAAACAGCTTGGAACACAGTAAAACGTATACAATCAACTCCACTATATGTCTGGACGTGAAGATTCAACTTAACTGTCCATTCACTGCATTTGAAACCTGTGTTAAATGCAAATTAAAAAACCTATCTTCAGGTCCAGGATTCACTTTTGTTTCAATTTAACTGTGTGGATGAGCAAAGTATGGGAAAGAAGAGTATCGTACTAACACAAGCCATTACCTGCCACTGTGTTAAGTATGATATAACTTTACAGGTTCTTGTGAGGTACCTCAAACCTAATGTAATGGGGATTTCTAACTATCAATCAACCCCTTAGTCGAAAGTTTGATTTAAAAAAACACTACCCCAATGCTGCTGAGCACTGTTGTTTCTATCAGCTCAATCAGGAAAACATAGTACTTCTCTTGGAAACTATTTTCTGCTGTGGATAAACAGTTGTTGCTTCAGTAAGGTTTAAAACATAATGGATTCAGTAGCACAGAGGAATAACATACACAAGGTCTTTGATTGAACATAGGATAAAGAAAAACAGAGAATCAGTAACACCTGTTTTATTCAAGGGTGGGGGAAAAAAATCAAATCTTGGATGCATTGCGGTTTGGACATTGACGATTCTGAATCAATTCACAAATGTCTAAATTCCAATTGTTTAAATGTTAAATAATGCAAAAATAGATCAAACGAAAAGGCGAAACTCAGTCGTGTAGCGCATCGTCACACGGACACTTTACGAGGAGCACATCACAAATATGCATGGCTGACTTCGAGATCCACCCAGCTCCATATAAAAAAGCTAACGTAGAGAAGCACTATGGCTTTTCAGACATGCTTTTGATATCAAACACCGTTTTATTTTTATTTTTATGTCGTCCTAAAATGCCTTATTTAAATGTTAAGGGGTTGATCTGTTGCTGATTGTGCTGCACTATGGTTTTACTGATTTCTTTTAGTAACTGGATTGTTTTTATTATTATTACTATTCTGATGATGGAAAACACTTTGCTCCGCTTTTATGGGGCTGGAAAGTGCTCTATAAATAAACTTTGATTGATTGTTTGATTCATTCATTCTTTTTCATGTTTGTAATTCAAGACATGTTACAAGCAAAGGATTCTGCTACTTTTTGTTTTATAATGAAGTTGTAACTTTCCAGTTTACACCTTTTCTTTAGTTCAATAAGAGATCATGGAAATAAATTAATTACATTGTTTCTCACTATTACTGTTTTTAAAAACACGAAGTGGAATGGTAACACAGTGAGAAAAAAGCTGGAAAAAAAAAAAAAAGGATTGTATTAGAACCAAATCGTAGCCCCTGAATCGTAATCGAGTCGTGAGGTGTCTGAAGATTGCCAAACTTTGTTTTATTCTATGTAGCTAAAAATAACTGAGCCATCGTTCGTCTAACAAAACAGAACCTACTTACAGAAACAGGCCACGGCATTAATTGCTCATTCATCAGTCCTAATGTAGTGTATGCTTTAGTTAAAACACTCTGCTTTGACAAGTGTCTCTTGGCTGTGTAATCCAACATTAAACAGACACTGAACACAAGCAAAACACAGTTACGCAACTATACATTTTCAGCCAGGTAGAGAGATGGAAAACAGAAGTTTCAAGTCAGTCAATCAATCACAGAGCCAAACAGAGCCTCAGTCCAATACACAGGCTCAAACCTGGCAACCCACCTGATGGACATATCACGGCAGAATTGTAGCTGTGGGTGAAAAGTGCACCACCAGCTTCCCACAAAGAGCAAAACAATAGCAGGAAAACCAAATATAGCACAGAGCTAGCAGCTGAGGTATGAGGTACCTTCACATATTCTTATCCAGGATCATGTTGTGATACGGAGGGTATCGTATTAAGTTCATGAGCGTGACTTAGTGCCACCACGCTCTGCACAAGCACTCAGATAACAAGCACCTCTTTTAAAAATGAGGGCTGTGGTGCTTTCTGTAGACCTCAGATTGTATCAGAGGTGACGACATGGCACTGCAAAGCAGCTGCAGAGTGAAGGGGGTAAGTGGAGTTAATGATGAGGAGTTTGTTTTGGTTTATTTAACCCTTGTGTACCCAAGAGAAGTTGGCGTCAAGTGCTTGATGTTCTTCTCCAGCTAGACCCTGCTTCACACTGACACTGGGGAGTTAAAAGTTTGGTGCTTTGCTCAAGGAGAAGTTGGCATTAGCTGCTAAGGCAGGCTGAAGTTTTTTTGTTCACTGAGGTTTTGAAATTCTAAACACAGGCTGGTATCATACATACAAATTTTATAATATCATGAATCAACGAAACCCAATAAGTGACGATGCCTTTCATTTATCTGTCAGTAAATGGAAATAAATTTGGCAACTATTTTGATATACAGCTGCAACGGTTACTCAACATAATCGATTACGTCGATTAAAAAAATTAATTGACGTGGAAATTCAAGAATCAATGCATTGTATAATTGTTTTTGTTACTGGTAAAATCAAATACCAGTCGGGAAAAAAAGTCATCTGTACTTGCAGTTCCATACAGGAACTGGTGGGGGCAGTATCACTCTAGCTGTTGATGTTATTCACGGAAACGGATATGAAGACGAAGAAGCGAAAACCCGACAGTGACAGGCAGCAGAGCCAACCAATAAATATTGCAGATGCCAAACAGCATGGCTTTTTGGGTTTTACGTTTTTTTTTTTTTTTAAAAAGGCTAAATAGTATGTTGGCCCTCTTTATGGGAAATGTGAGTACAAAAACCAAAACAGACGGACACAAAGTATTACGCACACTCAGGAAGGAGTTTTCACCAAAGCACTTCCAGTTTGAAATTCCGCATTTACGGAAAATATACGATAGTCAGGGATTCTGCTAGCACTTAAGCTAACCCATCACCCAGCTTGCGACAAACCACCCTCATGCAAATTTTTATCGTTTGGTAGCACTATTTATTATTGCACCTTAATATGCATTTCTTATCCAATTATTCGATTAATTGATGGAGTCATCAACAGATTATTCGATGACTAATATATTCATTAGCTGCAGCTCTATTTTGATACGTTTTTTCATTTTCAGGCAAACATGCTGAATCCCCAAATTTAACCTCTAAATTGTAAAATGATTAAATTTGGGTCCTGGGTTATTGGCATAGACTGTATATAGAATGGACGAAACTAATAAGAGGTCACTTGTTGGTTTGGGGACGTTTTGAAACCAAGAGTTTGGCCTTTAAATGTCAACATGTTGGTTTTTTTGGATCTAGAAGTGACCATATTTGAAATGAAGGGAGGAGTGAGAAGACCCTTGAACCCAATGACACTGTCCAAGGTGAATGAAACAGGAATACAGGTCTGTTCTCATTGGAAACTAACCACACTCCTACATCTTCCTCTTGTTGAAGCCCAATACCTACAGAATAATGTTCACTGATGAGAAGAGTTGACTTTAGCTAATGGCATCAGAATTAGTTATTGAAACTTATGCGACCCTGTGGCTTTGTCCATTTCTATTTACAGTGTGTGGCTGCTGGTTGGACATCACAACATCAGCTATGGAAAATATTCACTAAAATGTTTACATTATAAAAAAAAATGTTTTATTCAATAGAAAAATACAGCAGTTAAACAGAACCCAGGGAAAAAGCAGAGGCTGTGGTCAACAAAAACAAATTAAGGCCAGCGCCCAAATATTGGTCGATTAAACAACAAGAGGGGAAATCTAATCAAAGAAAAACAACAGTAGAAATCAGGGCAATCAGGGCAATAGTAAGAAAGTAGAAAGTAAGAGCATTTCCACATGTACAATCCAAAGGGAACTCTTTAAGAAAACTAATGAGTTAGGCTAACTGTATAAAAAAGGCTTCAATTTGATAGGGAGCATAAAGATTTGACTCTGGAGCAATGGAAGAAGGTCATGTGGTCTGATGAGTCCAGATTTACCCTGTTCCAGAGTGATGGGTGCATCAGGGTAAGAAGTCAGATGAAGTGATTCACCCATCGTGCCTACTGTACAACCCTGTGGGGGCAGTGCTGTGATCTGGGGATGCTGCAGTTGGTCAGGTCCTGGTTCAGCAACATTTTGCCCAAAGAATGAGATCAGCCATGACCTCAATATACTGAATGATCAGGTTATTCCATCAATGGATTTTTTTCTTTCCTGATGGTACCTGATTGCAGAAGCTTGTCGAAACAATGCCACAGCAAATGTATGCTGTAATCAAAGCTAAATGTGATCCAATGAAATATTAAAGTGTGTGACCTTTTTTATAACAACTTTTTTTGGCTAGGCAGTGTAGTATAGGTATAGAAATCTGAATGTAAAAAGGCAGAACACACCAGTGGTACTTGATAAGATGTTGAACTCAAGAGTTATGAGAGACAGCAGAGAAAATGAAGACCTCACTGCACCTCCAGCTAAGTCAGCTGTGATATGTTTATGTTCTTTCCATAATCATATGAAATCAGCTCAGTCAACATTTGAACTGCAGGCACAGGAGGTGCACTTATTTGAACCGTGAATGTCCCACCAGCCTAACACCAACCAGCTCTCCACACTGGACTTGGGTTTGGGGATAATATGCGCCAGTTAGGCTTTTCAGCAGAGACGACTTCATGCCAGAGATGATGCAATAAGTCCTCTTCAAAACATATTCCATCAAAACATACCACATCTGATCATAACCCCATCGCACAGGTATCTGCGATTAACCAACAACAGGTGAGAGTGCAGGTACCTTGCGGGCAACAGGGGAAAATTATGCCAACACCTGTCATTGAAGAATCTCATCGTGATGACAATAAATTCAAGATACATCTGTATTGGTTTCCAATGCACCTATAGTTCATTCTCGTGGCTGCAGGAGAGGTTTGACTAATGGGCAGCAGCCCTGAGGCTGCGTACAGAGCCACTTTCACACATTCCTCACATAATCTGATTATCCTACAGGAGAGAGGAGGGAGTGGGAGTGGCTGGAGAGCCTCCAACGAGGAGGAAACCGAAAGGGAGTGAGAGGTAAACTGGTCTGGACATAGTGAAGGTGGGGTGGAGTTCAACAGAGCTCAGAGTGACAGTGATGAAACATAAATGACACATTAAGGAGAAGCAGAGATGCAGACAAATGAAGAAACAATTGTATTTGTTTTTTTGCAGCTAACATTTGAGCTTCCAGATGTCAATTTGGAGCTGTCTGTGGATAAGTCCACTCCCGCTCCAAAAAGTAAAATATTCACTAAAAATCAACAATAAATCATAAAATCGTGAAAATATTCACAGACCATCCTCATGATGTCTACTTATATTATCAGTGGGTTTTGGTGAAGTTTGTTCACTTATGTAATGAGAAAAAAAATATTGTACATCATGCGCAAATATGGAAAAATATAAACTGTCGCTACAGGCGCACCATTTGACCGAGCTCAACGCCATTTGGTGTAGTTTGTTGTGAGGGTCCTGAGAACATGTTTGTCGATTTTGGTAGTGATTGCTCAAACGGCTTCTGAGATATGAATATGATTATGATTTTCATATTTTGAAAAATATAGAGT
>OOFC01004765.1:1752-35978 GCA_900323345.1 Pseudochromis fuscus | reverse complement strand
TTGGAAGTGATCCGGATCACCGTCTAGATCCAGGAATGTTTTGAAGGATTCTTTAACATTGGGAGATAGGACCATATGAGACATTTATACATATGACTCCACCAAAAATGGTCAAGACACTTTGAAAAAAAATACAGGACAACTTTCTAACATGGTCTACAATATATCAAAGATTGATCCGGATAAAGGAATAATTTCAGATAATATGATCCAGAATATGAAAAAATCGATCTTTGAAACTTGCATCATAAAAAAAACAAATGAAGCTAGAAACATGCAACAGACATCTTTAAACAGCCACGACGCTGTGGAACTAATATTGATATAAATAAACACAAGACTAATACTAGTAATATCTTTGGTGGAAGTCACAATATGGAAGGAAATGTTGTGCTTGGTGGAGGTCTGCGCTCTCCGAGTGCTTTTCTAGTTATTATTATTATTGGCACTTTAACTTTTAAACACCACATGCATCACCAGCAATACATTAGCACAAGGGTCTTTGGATTACCGTAATTACGTCACGGTTTGCGGCTCATAAGAGTTGAGACGTTGCACTTGTCAATATGGTGTCATTACGATAATTTCACTTGCACCTCTCCCAGAAGCCTGCAAATTACCCCCTTTACAATTTACTACGTGTTGTAAGAGTGTAATAACAGTGACGAAGCAAAAATTGAAGAAAAACACAAAAATGTAATTTGAGTTTAGAGTTTTAATGAACAAAAACACTGCAGTTGCACATGAATGTTAGATTTTACATGTTAAATTTTAATTGAAAATCAAAATAAGCATAAAAAGTGCAGGTGGAAATTTGGACTCTCAGGTTAGAAGAAGCTGTGTTAGTAGTTTTCAGCCTCCTTCAGCTGTAGATCAGCATGGGCACACTCCTAAAGAAAACCATCACCCACTACATTTTTTCATTTGATATCTGTTAAATAACATTCATTTTAGGATGTAATATTTTGTATTTATGTGCTGTTTCCAGGGAGTTTGGAAGATGGAAGGTGAACAACTTGGCAGTGGAAAGGAGGGACTTCCTGGAGTCTCCGTTACCTCTGACTCCTGAGTTCATCAGGAACATTCGACTCCTGGGCCGGAGACCCACCACCCAAATGATCACTGACAATCTGATCAGGAAGTATGGAACTCACTTCCTGTTGTCAGCTACACTGGGAGGTAAAGAAAACCATAGTCGCTTTACTGTATATACTTGATTACACTGTATGTGTTTATTAAATATGATTCACACTTTCTGTTCACTTAGCCCCACACACCTTAGATATTAATTTTCACTTTTGCATTTCCCCATAACAATAGCGACAGATTTAAAATTACTAGAACAATGCTTTCTTGATTTCAGTCAGACGTAGGCGAACGCAGTCTTCACATTTTTTAGCGAGCGTTTATCAGTTTTTCCGAGTGAAATGAAAATTGTTGCTGGCAGATTTTATCAGCTGTAACAACCTTGATTATTAATGCAGATCTTGTGAAATGCTTGAAATTGTCTTTGGCTGATTTTCATATCTCTGATTGACTTTGTTAAAAAAATAAGAAACCTGCAAAGGAGCTAGATAGTAACGATAGAAACTCAGCACTGTAAAAATAAATAATTATTCATGTAGAAAATACAGAAACGAGGGAGGATTGTTGATCTTGACCTCCAGGGTAGAACTAGTTAGTCTATGATATATATTACAGTATAATCGGGACAATGTGCTTCAAGGAATTACGTCTCTCTCCAGACATTATGGGCTTTAGTAAAGTATACAATTTGTGATGATAAAAGCTTTTAGAATTTGCTCTCCCAGGCGTTCCATATGGAAAACAGATGGACACGGCACAATACACTCAGAGTAACCGAATAACACATCACAACAGAATGATATGCCACTAGCAGCGCAGAGATCAGTCCTCAGAGACGTATGAATACATGTAAAAGCCTGTGTACTGTACACCTGCCACTCCTACTTTCAGTCACAGTCCCGTTTTTTGGTTTTCTACAGTCTGATGAATGGACGAGCACTAATGGTCCTCTGAGTCAAGGAGGAGGAAAAAAAAACTCATTTAAGATTCCCAAAGAGAGCACAGGCAAGTCTTGAAAAGCAGATTTGCTTTTACGGAGCAACACTTGTCAATTACCTCAGACACAACTCCTAGCTTTGGAAAAGGTCGCATTTGTGAGTGGCTGCATATAATGCAACCCACCCAGCTGCCCGAGCTGATGCGGCCCAGCACGCTGGCTCCCGGCCAGTACTTAGTGGTATGAAGAGAGAGGAGAATGAAGAGTTTGCCTTGGACCTTTGCCAGAGATATGCCTCTGTGGTTCTGAATGGATTGCCTCTGTGTTCAGAAACATATGGACTTAATGAAATTAATAAATAGATTGTGGTATTAAGAGGGTGCCCTTCAGCAGTGGAGTAAGAAAGGCAGTGGGCAGAAAAATGGCCCTGAAGCATTAACACTGCATTATGATGAGAAATATGATGTGCAGTGTCTTGGGAACTCACAAAGCAAAGAGAGTGTGCTGCACCGTGGCCTGGAGACTTATGAAGTGCTGATTCCTGTGATTGCTTGCTTCTGATCCAGTGGTGGCGTGGCTGTATCCTAATTGTGGTCAAGTGTCTTCATGCTTCAGAGGCGCCTCCTGTGTTGAAAACCCTCCTGGATCTTTGTGCATGTGTGTCTGTTAAACGAGAGCAGGTGGCAGGTTTTAAATGTGTTAACCCCAACTGTAATGTTGCAGGTCAAATTGATCCGTTAGAAATATTTGAAAAAATAGATAAATAAAAGTATATTTCAGTATCAAATTTCTAAATGTTTTTGTCAGATATTGATGGGTAATGACAGTAAAATACAAGAAGATGTATCTGAAGATGACGACCACTCTGCACTTTATCCAGTTCAGCAGTGGTCCCCAACCAGTACTGGTCGATGAGGCATTTGTTACCGGGCTGCACAGAAAGAATAAAAAAATAATATCATTTCCATTGTATTGATTATTAGAGTCTGAAAGATGTTTTATTTTGAAAAACGACTGGATTCTCTCTGACTTAAGTTTCACCTGTACCTCTTGACACATCAATACACGTGTCTCAGTCACGTGATATGACATATCACATATAACGTATCAGATACATTACCCAAAAATAAGCCCACAAACTAGAGAAAATGATTAAAAAACAAACATCCTTGGAGAGCGTCTTTGCAAAGGGGAAAAGGCCAGCTTACCCTTCGTTTTTATACTGGCTGTGTTATTTTATTTTTGCTGTATTTATCTGCCGTACCTTGAAGGCCAGTCCATGAAAATAATGCCTCCAAGGCCGGTCGGTGATGCAAAAAAGTTTGGGGACTCCCGCGGTACAGAGTCAGGGGGGTGCTGGAGCCGGTCCCAGAATTATTATTGAATTGAGGTTAAACAGAAGGTGTGTCTGATCTCTGTCAATTGTAAAACATAAAAAAAATAGAAAAAAGTCAAATAAAATTAATGTAATATTTAAAATGCATTCTTAAAAAATATATAGAAATGTATATAAAATACATAAAAATTTTCTATGTAGGTTTTTCCAGTTTACTTATTAGATGAAAGAATTATCCTACTTTAAACTCTGACAAATTTTAGATGAATAATCTGACAGAAACAAACAGGAGGATCAAAATTAGGACTAATCGCAAGAACAAACCTGAACGCGAAAGACACCACGGGCTTTGTTAACAGAAAATCCAAGATCTGACATGAGTTGTGCCTGACAAGTGATTTGTGTATAAACACCTCACTGGTGAGTGCTTAGCAACAAAGATCAAGACCAAAAATCGCTTAAGACACTTAAGATATTAACTCTTTGATTTTATGTCACAGCTCAGCCTCGGAGGAGCTGCAAGTGAGATTGTACTTGGGAGTACACACCCCATCCGATTTTTAAAAACCATCAAATGCTATTTTTTTTCTGTGTAGGAGAAGAGGCCTTAACGATATTTGTGGACAAGAGGAAACTGAGTAAGAAAGCAGAGGTGAGCGATTACTCGGGTAACTCCTCCACTGTAACGCTGGAAGCTCTGCACCAGCTGGCTGCCTCCTACTTCATCGACAGGGAGAGCACTCTGCGCAAGCTGCACCACATCCAGATCGCCTCCACTGCCATCAAGGTAATGCCTTCATATCATTTTTTTATTATATTTTTTTTTCCCTCGAGTGACACTTCCCAATGATTGTTACAGATTCTGTCTACTTTGATCTTTTGTCAGTCATCACTCAAGTCAAGCTCACTTCAACCTGACAGGAAACTGAAAACTTTAAGTGGCTTGAAGCTAAAACAGATTAGTTTGTCCTACTTCTTTCACAAGCTTCAGTTTCCTTCTGTTGTGCAAAATATATCATATATATTATTTTTGCAAATTGTTTAATTCAGGAAATACAAAGTCAGACTCATTGTTTGTAAAATGCATGTGAATCGACAATAACTACTGGACACAGAAAATCAGAATACATCTGGGTGTGATAGTGCTGATTAAACACCATTTGTCCAAATAAAGCTGGTATCTTAATGAGACTTAAAGTAAGTGCAAGAAGCCAAGAATACCAAATAGAAGACCCTTTGCTTCTTGAGTGTCATTCTTAACCTTTCTTATAAAGCATTACACAGGCTTTTATTGTGCATTTGAATGTGCACAAGATCAAGGTTCTGGACTTTAGGACTTAAGATTTTCTTCTTGTTACTTCCTGGAGCTGCAAACATGGGAATACGCCCAAAGAAGCTTCTCTGCTTTGGATGAAAGCAAAGCAAGAAGTAACAGGCTGTAATATTTTGTCTCATACTAGTGACAATAAATGTTAACAAAAACATAAATCAAGAGCGGATCAAAACATACCAAGCTTTTATTGTGAAATATTCTCAAGCACCATATTGTGGCGTCCGTCCTTCACAAAGCTGCTGCTTCTCTTTCTCTGAATGTATTGAAAACTGTACAAAGACTACTTTCAAAGAACATACCTGCTATATTTATTAACTGCTGGAACACAAAGTTTCTTTACCCGTCACCTTGGCAACCAAGCTTAAGACATGTTCAGTGACACTCTGTAAAAACCAGTACCACAGTAATCAGCTGTTTTTATCTTATGATTAAATCATTTCATTAACTCATTAAAAGTAACATTTATCCAGTCTATTAAACCATTTTTTATTCATTCATTCCTGTTTTTCTCCAGCTTGTATTTGGTGTTATCTGTTCATCCACCACAACAGCTGTCATTATTAGAGATCTGACTTTTAATTCAATACTGGCTTTTATTTTAGGAAATACAGTATTAAAAATACTATTAATGATTAAAAAAAATGTTATTTACAATTTTAAACAACTGTATAATTGAAAACACTGCAACAATCAGTAATTTTGCACAACCTCACGCGAGCACTCAAACATGCATAAGTGAGTGTGATAACAAAACACTGGTGAATGTCAGATCTGCCACGTCTTCACAAGAACTGTGTAAGTGGAGTTTAAGGACTCTTTTCTTCTGAACAACAGTTGGTGAATGAGGCCAAGTGTTATCTCTGATAAAGTAAGGTTAGGAAAATACAATATCAAGTATTAAAACTGACATATATAAAATGTAGTCTGCCAAGTATGATGAAAATGAGTCATGGAGAAAAAAATAAATTGCATTCTTGTACTACTTGAACGTTGATGATACTAGTGCTTCAAAGCCAATTTGAGCTTGAGACCCCTGGTTATCATTGAACACAGTAAATACTAACACACCACACTCCTCTAGAGTAGAGTACAGTATGTACAAATGACAATCTAGACACACATAGAATCAAAATTCAAGAGTTTTTTTTCTGTAAACCCCCCAAAAAATCTATTTTCAAACCCGATTAGGTCTCCAGTCATTAAGAAACAATAAAAATGTCATTTATAATAGTAGAATATGTAATTTCCAAATAAAAAAGTTGGCTAATAAATCTCATAAGTGAGTACAGTAAGTACTGGTAAAGAATGAAAATCAATAAAAACAGTGGTTAAGAAACAGTGAATATTGTGTAATATAAATGTTCACTAAAAGTTAACCTCTCTTCATAAGAAACTATTCAATAAAAAAATTAACAATTCAATCAAATTTGCCATAATGTAAAAGTAATACATGTAGTTCTAAGTACTATTTTTATTCGTTCATTTCCTTGTTTGAACACTTTGACAGCAAAAATGAAAATAAAGCAGAAGCTTGTACATGTGATGAGCAATGATCCTCAACTGCCGTGAGCAGCTCCAGAGTCTGGAGGAAGCTCCGTGATGAGCACATATGGTGAGGCCAAGATAAATGAGTCTTGTGAAACACGGCTTGTGACAGCTTTCTGCCTCCGGTTGTCACCTTCAGGTAGCATGGGGTTAATAGGGTGACGGAGGGGAGGATGACCCTCTATTCTGTCTTTTTTTTTTTTTTCTTGGAGCACAGTGGTAGTCGGCTTGTGAAGTGTGGCTTTCTCTGCTGTAGCAGAACATGAATCAGACTCCCTGTACTTATATCAAAGCTCTGTCCTCTCACTGCATTGTGTTCGGGGAGGATTGAGTATTTCTTTTGCAGCTAAGGTGTTCACATCTGAGGTGCAGAGGAACATGCTTTTGTCTGTTTCATTTCTTGGGGAATTAGGGTGTTTTATTATTATTTTTTTTCTTTCTGTAGCTACAGAGAGGTAGAGAAGACGAGTGAGTGGGCTTTCATGCTCCAAAGGCAGTCATCTGGCGTAACTGACAGGTGGGAAGTGGGAAGGGAAAGAGATTCACCTCCATCATTGACAGAAAGTGAGTCAAAGGAGCGACAGATTCCTCCACACTTGTGCATCGTTTCACCGTTTCCATGGGGCGTTGACCCACACAGCGGCACAGCAGACACAACTAAGCACCTCTCTGCATGAATTTAAAATCGACCAAGTTGAGGAATGAATGAAGAGAGGGCTGGTGAGGCAAAGGGCCCCCTGCGGACTCCATGCAAAGGGAGAAATTGAAGCTCATTTTGGAGGAAAAGCATGTTACCATTGTGGCGTGCATGGGATTGGCTGTGGAAATCTGGACTTTCTTTAAGAAGTCACGGCTCGGAGCAGAGTCTGTGATCGGGACCAAGCTTGTTTGTACAATGAGTAATGACTTCAGTTGTTAGAGAGCGGAGGGGGGCATTTTTGTTGCAATTTCAGAATTTCCTCGACCGAATCGATGGCGATATCCCCACCTGATTCAGACCATGTTTGCCCGTCTGTCTAAACACAGTGATGAACAGGGGTGACAGGCTCGAACGAGGAAAACAGCAGGATCCTCGGGTTTTTATATTTTCTTCTCGTGGCCATGTCTCTAGATTTATTGTGCTCTCATTATGGCAGAGAAACACATTTTTTTGTGCGCCTAGTCTTATGACTTGATCGATTCTTGTCTGGGATAGATAGACAGCTACTGTGATCATCTTTCACAGCCAAACTTTGTCTTTATTTTTGTAGCATGAAGGAGCTGAGTAGAAATAAGAACAAAATACTTCAAAACCTGTTTGGAAAACAAAAAAGAAACACATGCACAGCCACATATGTACAAAAGGATGCTAATGATAAGGCCTGAAGCTGCATCAGTCAGGGTTTTAGCCTCAGCCACCTTGTTGTAGTTTGACAGCGACATGTCTCTGCAAAGAGAAGACCACACACCTATTCAACACAGATCAGTCTCAATCTTAAAGAATTGCATATTCATCATGTTGCAAAGTAAAATAGCATCAAAAACCATCCTGATAATTTATGCTGCAATTTTGCCCCAAGCCACAGAAAGAAAGAGGAAAAGTCAGATTTTGGTGAGGAAGATGTTGGAAAAAATGACACAGACAAGTGATGGAGACTGGGTTTTATGAGGGTGTGTTGAACTTTGCCCGGCTACAGCTCTGCACTGAATCCTGATGAAGTGCATAAAGACAAAAAAAAGTCACTTATAACATGAAGCTGCTTCACAATTGGCTTATTTTGTCTCCCTGGTGTGATTCCAGTTGTAACTTTAAAGCACTCAGAGACCTCAGAGATTAGGTATCAATTTTCTATGTAAAAATACATACGGCACACAAGGTATCAGCTGAGTCCAAACAACAATACAAGAATATGCATATCAGCATGTCACAAAACTACATCAAAAGAAGCATTAGTCCAAAAATCTGCATGCACTGAAAACATACTGGTTTAAGTTAATTCTTATTTAATAAAGTTTTATGTTGGGGAAATCACTGCATTTATCTGGAATTATTATTCATGTCGGTCACCTCTGTGATCATACGTTGCTATCTCAGAGGATAATGCACAGAGGTACAAATATCCACCAAGGCACAATCCAGCTGAAGCTACTGACTGAACACAGTTGTGCTCTTGAGGTGGTCTTGTTGACATATTTACCCTTCATAAGCAACAGACAGACACACAAACAAACACAACATTTTAACTAATTATATTATAATATGGTACAGTGGAGCATGCAGTGTGTTTCTGAGGCTGGGGAGCCTTAGAGGTTGCAAAAACCTCTAAGGCTAAAATTTCTGCATTTAAAACAGGTTAAAGTTGAAGCATGGGACTCAAATGTTTCAGATGACTCAAAGGGCTCTTACCTGTGCTTTGTGACTCCCACTCTGCTGTTGGAATGAGTTGGTGAATTTCTTTCAGCACTTTAATTTCTTAAGCCCTGAAACGTACCAAACAAAGACACATAACCTTGTGCAGACTTGGAGCTTTTTGCTCCGCTTCCCTATTACAGCCAATGTGCCAAGATACAGGTGGCCAATAATGTCCTATTAGGTATTTTTAATATACCAGAATGTATCTACAGTGAAGAGCAGCTGCTAAGCAAAGCGGAAATTGAATGCTCTGCTCATCACTCAATGTTTTGCCATATGGCATATCATATGGCATATCAAATAATTCCTTATATGGATTCAATATTCATGCGGTTTGAAACCTCAGCATTGTATCTCATTTCCTCACATTCATATCACCATTGAAGTCCCTCATAAGGGAAACAAGGGATTTATAATGTGATATAAATATTATACTGAAAGAATTGCACTCAGATTATCTTCATTTTCCTTTTCCCATTCACAGAGGATATTTATTCTTCCTCCCGACTCCTTCTTCTGGATTAGGCTTTTGATTAAAGAGCCCCACACTCAGTTTTTACTTCCTCGCAGCACTGCACTCATATGAGCTCCCGAGCCCCTTCAAGCCCTCTGCGATGGTGTTACTGATCGACTGACCCTCATTGTCTCGCCTCATCCATCTGTCACTTTGGACCAACTGTCCTCTGACAAGCCTGACCAGGACAAATGGTCGAACAAAATATGGTGTCCCGCAACCACAAAGAGAGAAAAATGAGAATTGGTTAGGCGCTCCTCACGATGTCACGGCAAGAAAAAGGAGCGAGGTGAAATAAGATCTCTTCTTGCAAATGAAGCGAAAAAGGGCGCTTTTGTTGGAGCCGCTTTGTGGCAAAGGTCAGTCGAAACGTCTTCAATCAGCGGCGAGACAAAAAAAAAGAAACGTGGCATTCTTGCATAGAAATGAGTACAGGAAAGCACACTTTGAGCAATTTACAAGAAAAAAAAACGCTTAACCCAGTTTTCCATTTCCTTTCACATTCACAAGCACAATCGATTCTGTGGAGGCTACTTCATTTAAACACAAGGGAGAAAGTCATTTATGTTGCACAAGGCGTATTTTCTTCAACTCATCAAACCAAATTTGTGTCTTTAACACACAAGTCCCATTTAATTAAAGAAGCTAACTCTACAGTGGATGTGATATGTAAGTTATTATTGAGCTTTTTTAAATTTTTTTTATTTGTTGTTGTCCAGGTGACAGAGACCCGCACAGGTCCTCTCGGATGCAGTAACTATGACAACCTTGACTCTGTCAGCTCCGTGCTAGTTCAGAGCCCTGAAAATAAAGTCCAGCTGCAAGGTTTGTCGGATTTTTATTGTGATTGTTGTGATACGTTTTTAAAGATCAAACATCCCTCTGAAAAGTTTAAGCACACGAGGTAAACAGCAGCAACTGCTCAGCATACAAATAAACACATTTACAGATTTTATTAAGTAAGTTATAAGCTTAGCCAGCGGTATATTGCTCCTTCCCTTTTACTGTCACTCCCCAAGTTCACAATTTGATGACAGGCACTAAACTGTTTTTTTTATTTTTTTTTATTTTTTACAGGCTTGCAAGTGATCCTCCCCGACTACTTGAGGGAAAGTTTTGTGCAGGCTGCCCTCAGCTATATCGCCTGTAATGGAGAGGGTGAGTTTTTCTGCAAGGACAATGACTGCTGGTGCGTCTGTGACTCCAAGTTCCCAGAATGCAACTGCCCTTATATGGACATCCAAGCCATGGAGGAGAGCCTGGAGAGGATCACAGAGACATGGGAGATCCTCTATAAAGAGTTTGAGGAATCAGGTGAGGACACCCTCATGAAAAGATCCTGGCGTCCTCTCACATTGCATGCCTCATCATAAATGCAGGGAAAATCAGACTTTTTGAATATGAATCATTTATATGAGAGGAAGTGGGGATGAATTCAAGTGTTTTATCTGCACCATTAAATCTGAATGAGAATCCTATATGTATGTCCCTCCCTATTCTATGATTTATAGGGGAACTATAATAGCTGGTTGAGAGTCCTGGATCCTGGCACAATATCTGCATACAGCAAATTAACAATGCGACAGGACCAGATTAAAAAAATCAACAGCTTTCGGCTCAGGTAGTTTACAATATGTCTGGAGCAGATTAATCAGCTATAAAACCCATTTATTGCCAGTCCAGCTTTTCATATCATCGGAGAAACAGAGTTTGAATGGAGGCTCTTAGCATAATGTTTGGTTATTATTGCTGTGCTCGGTCACCCTGCCTTGGTGATTATTACTCAGGTGAAATCAAAATGGATGTCTTTTTTTTTCTTACTCTTCAGATTTGGCTGAAATATCCCTAAGTGCAATTACTTTCAAAGTTTATGTTTTAATAGCTGGCTGTGAAGCGAGGGCAGAGACGTGCTCAGCATACAGAAACCCACAAGTGTCATAAACGTGTCCTTCAGCAAGGGATATCACAGACTTCTAGCTCGCTGCATGACTAGCAGAAGAAGATGCCTCCGTCTCACCACTGACACAGACGGAGGTTAAGAATAGTAAGAATAGTGCTTCCTATTGTCAGGCTTGAAATGATGATTCAAAGGGATACAGTGGAAACAGTTTCCACATAAAACATAGTTTTCTGTGTGGCTGTCTCACTGGCTTCACTTGTATTTGTATTTTTAATTTGCACATAGAAAGGGAACAAAAGAGCACAAGTACAAGCAAAAAAGAAGCATACAACATGGAAAAAATATAGATATGTGTATATATACAACATATAACAAATGTGTGGGAGAAACCATAAAAACCCTAAGGGCTTATCCAGTGGTTCTCCTACAGACAGTCATTCCACATAAAAATAAAAGGTATAACAATTAGAGGACAGACATACACAGGAAGTGGAATACAATAAAAATAAGTAGAATAATACAACATACTACATATAAAGATAATCAAACTTAAGTGCAGGAGGCAGATGGTTATGAGTGGCTTGCAGGGAATAAAGTTGTTAGTATCAAAAATTATCAACATGATTTTCCAAATTCAGTGTTTTAAAATTCAAGGATAAATATACAGAGTATAACAGTTTTTAAAAATGTAGCCCATTATTACCTCCACCAAAAAGTTTATGTTTTATGTGTTTGGCTGTCTGTTTTCAATTGATGCTTTTTGAGAGACAGGGTATTAACCAAGGAAGAAGGGATTCAAGTTTTAGTAAAAGGATGGGATAATATTTGAAAAAAATCCAGAAAAATTCCTGTCCCTTATAATGGGCAAATATTTTAACAAAATGCTGTTTCATCAGAAGATGGCAACAGTGTTCAGTGTATACCATCAGTATGGCTGGATTATTGTGGGAGGTTTGTGCTCTCTAGTTAAAAAAGAATAGGTTTTTCCCCTTGCCACTTGGGTCTGATCAGCCTTGGTCGGGTCGCCTGGAGGAGAGTGTTTGTTGTAAGACCCGAAACACCCTGAGAGCCCAGGAAACAACACAGGTGACATGTACAAGGTGGCACATCACTAGATGTTTATATGAACTAATCAAGTGCTCTCTAGTTACCTTAAAATAGGTTTATCCCTTGTTTTTTGGGGTTTTTTTTGCTCTACTAAAGATGATCAGAACATTATAAATGACTATCAGGTCCCTGTCCCTGTCCAACATTTGTAGTACAAATTACCATATTATTTAGTGCCTATAATGTTTGAATTTTCATAATATTTGACTAAATTAGTGTGTGTCACATTTGCAAAGAAAATGTTCTAAATTTGCCATTTCCAACAGATTTCAGCCTAATGAATTAGATTTTGAAATAGTAAAATGAACCCAAACAATGAAGAAATATTCATTTTAGAAGTTTATAACATCAATTAAGATGTTTCATACTAAAAGTCATTTTGGATCTGTTTCTTTCCCACACATTTTCAAACTGTACAACAATTCAGTTTGACCTGCAACGCAACAGAGGGTTTAAAGGCTTCTTGGAGTGCATCTGAGAAATACAGCATATGTTTGCTTCAAACTGTGGAAAGCAAGTGATGCATCCACTGTGTTGCACAGTACCCTGCATTATGCTGCTCAAGTGCTGTAACAGCATTGAGCTGATTGTTGTCCTTGACTGATAAATATGCCACAGGAACCGGACCGATGAAGAAAAGTCACTGCAGGATGTAAATAATGGAAGCCAGCCACATACATAAATTTGCTGCTGTTAGCAGGCGAGGTATGTTGTAAACACAGGACAAGAAACAGACAGAAAATCAAAGTAAGGCTACATGGACATATTTACTGTTAATGTGGTACACCACTGGCAAGCTGTCCATCTGTGTGGATGTAAAACCTCACAGCCTGAATGACACACACGGGGATCTTTGGACTGACTGTGCCACTTTTCCCACTCGTTGAAACTTGGTCACAGAAGTTGGGCAGTTACACATTGATGCAAAGCTCCTGGAAAACCAGTGAAACACCCGTCATAGTAGAATCTAACAGGGCCTCGGGATATCTCCTAAAATCAATATCAGAACTCAGTAATGATTAACAATTCATTTCTTCAATACACTAAATACACTAAATCGGAGGTTTTGATGCTAAGTAACATTAATTACACATCCAGTAGGAAGATGTCTTTGCTTTCAGCAGAATATTTGATGTTTTTATTTTTTCTTAGAAATGAGTTCTGGAGGTTTACTTTGCTATAGTAAACAGTTCAACAGTAAGCTTCTGCAGAAATCCACAAATCTCTGCTCCATTAAATCTTTTATGGAGCATCATGAAATGTTCACGAAATCATAAAATCTTCATCTCATTCATCTCCACGAAATCCTCTGGAATGGGTCTGAAAACAGGTTTTCCTCATGGGCTTCATGGCTGAAATAAAGAAAGAAAAAATCCTCTTTCTATCTTCATATTCTTTATTATGTCTGATTACAAAGTCAAATTTGAACACTTGTTGTTGGTTGCCCTGATATATATTTGTAAATTAAGTTAATTAAGTCACTTTCACCCTCTTTGTTAATCAGAAGTGTTCCAACACCTAAATTATTGTGTGGCATTTTTTTTTTCCCCCAAAATGAGTAATTGCATCAGTCCCTGAAGGCTTTTGTGATCCACAGTATCCATAGTCAAAGTTTGGTTGAGCCACCCTAAACTATTCAATTAGGTAAAAAATTAAATAAATAAAAAGCCCTAATGGATACTACTCTTTATCGCTTACCACCCACTCTTCCATTACTTTTTGTGATGTACCATCATGTACATTTCCTGCTTAGCAAGGACAGTCATTATTTGCATGCTGGAAAGAAATCTCTTTTCGGACTTTTGCATGAAAGATCCATATTCATGTACAGTCTATTTAAATGTTTTGAACTTTAGAGAGTATTGTTTTGATGTGGCTTGGATGCCTGTTCAGTGTTTACTGTAATAATGGTTCACATACTTTGGTCTGTCAGTAAATTAACAGTTAAATTGCAAATTATGTAGAGTATGTGGAGTAGTCAGAGTCTGTGCATAGAACGGACGAGGCTAACATGATGTTACGTGGACTTACATTGTGAAGTCAGGAGAACGACATTTGAATGTGGCCATGTTGGGTGTTTGGAGCCAGATGTGACCATATTTGGATATGAAGGCAGGGGTGAGGAGGTGGGTCTGACCCTTGAACTCAAGGTATCTCACCAGTGTGTATGAGACTAAAGTTTAGGTCTGGTCTCATTGGGGACAAGACCTGTCAATCAAATTAATCACATCCTTAAATATTAATCTTTTTGAAGCGTAATATCTTAATGATGACATTTTAATTTTGTTTGTGCAATGACAATAAAATGATTCTGATTCTGATAACTTTAAGTTTTTTTGTTTTTTTGGAGCCAGCATCTAGTGGCTGTGGGGGGCATTACACTTTTTTGTACTTAGGCTTCAGTTTTTAGCCTTATCCATATCTGTATATAGAGTAGTGATACCTGTTTAATGGACTTTTCTTGTACATGCACTTTCCATACATGACACGTAGACTCCATTACATGACATAACTCGATTAAAGATGTTAAAACAAGCTGGATAGGTTTGTCTTGGAAGCTGCAACTATTAGCCTATTTCATGTAGTATTTTGGAAATAGCTTTGATGCGTATCATTGATTTATTTATTCATCCATTATCTATACGTCTTTATCACTTTGCTTCTGTTTTCTGCATTATGTCATTGGTTTTAGCTTTTCCTGTCTCTCATAGTTTAGTTAAATTGGTCAAAAGTGATAACTGCCAGCTCAGACAGAGCATGCTGATAACATGTGTGTGTGTGTGTGTGTGCATCCAAACCAAAGATTGGGGTAGTCTGTATAAAATAATCCATTTTCAAAACACATCAACATGAATAAAATATTCATTAGTATATTATAAACATTTACCTGATTTGTTTCTCAGTGTTAGTGTTTATTTCTCAGCACACGGTGGATCCCTTTGGACATTAAAATGATAAAACGCTGTGTTGATGATGAGTTATTGAGTCATACATTTGTTTCTTTGCTATTGCAGATGAATTCAAAGCCTTCTACGCCAGGCTGCCCCAAAACTATTTTCTGAATGTGTCAAGCATACAACATCTGTGGTCCCTGGACAGCCTGTTCCAGTGGCGGTATGAACAGCTGGAGACCAGCATGCGGGTCCTCTCCAGAAGAGCCCAGAGAGTCATTTTCAAGCTCTTCAGTCTCAGCAAAAGGTGTCACCGACAGCCCCAAGTTCGCATACCAAGAGAACGGTGAGCACAGCCACAGCAAACGAATATCCATATGCATATTTTATTTTCTCCATTTTTTATATGTTTGCTTTTGAGGATGCCTTTGTTATGGTCAGAAGGATCCTAGATCTAGCTTCCAGGCTTCACTCAACCATCCACCCTCCATCTGAGTAAACGTATTACTTACTTTCAGCTTTTCTTCATGAGTTGTGTCTTTTTCTTTTTGTCGTTTCTCCTCTTTTTGTTTGATGTTTACCCTGATAGTTAGATAGTTAGACTTTCAAGGTTCTGGCCTTTTTTTGTTGTTTTCTTCTTTCCCAAAGCCTCTGTACATGGAGTCACAGCTTGTGGTTCTCGGTATAGACGGATCCAGCAGAGTCCATTTAAGTAAACAAGCATCCGTTTCTATGGTAGCATTTCATTTGTATATGATCACAATAGCGCTGGAAAGTTGGTGTGAAGGATTTAACTGTGTGAAATCTCTTCTGCACAGCTTTTACGAAGAATATCCTGTTTCAGTCATTGAAACGCTCTTAAAAGAAGCTGCTGATTTAAAAGCTTTAATTTCTCAACCAAGTTTAGCTCATTTTCCACAGACACACATTTTCCATAAACGCGCTCACCTGGCATACTTTATTGTAACTGCTGCAACAGGGAGCTTCAACACACACACAAAAAACTCCACAAATCTCTGCTCTATTAAATCTTTATGTAGCTTCATGAAATTTTCAGGAAATCATAAAATCTTCATTTCATTTTGCCAAACCCTCATCTCAATGCAATCCTCTGAAAACAGGTTTTCTACACAAGTTTCACAGTTATTTTTTATCTCTTTTATTTTTTTAAAATTTCAAATCTTTCTTACCGTCAGACGTTTATAGATTTCTGTATTTTGACTGATTACAAAGTGTGGTCAAATCTCCAAGCAGAGATTAAAGATTGAGCTTCATTATAAAAGAGGAAATTAGGATGATAAAGTCACTGCGCAGCACTGTGTTGAGGTTAATCAGAAGTGTTAAATTGGATTCCTCTCTTGAAGCCTGTGCGACGTAACCATTTGAATAACACTACTGGTCACTTGTCAGTAAAAATATCGACTTGCTGTTGTTAAGTGTTTGCTTTTTATTTTTTTATTTTTCTAGCAGAGACAGTTTCTAAGTCTCAGACGAGCCTTTTAAGATTAAATAAAATCCACATTGGATACCTTTCACTGCCAGGAGGGGTGATTGCAGAAGGTGATGAATCCAACCCTGACTGTCAGTCCTACTATGTTCAGTCGGACTCAGCCGCCACGGTAATGGCAGCAGTAATGGCGACGTCGGCACATAAATCAACTGTCAGATTAATCTATACAGTGCACTCTGTTTAATGTCCAGCCTCTTTCACTGTGCTCGTTTTTTGTTCTCTCTGTCTCAGTGCACATACCCCCCTAATTGTTCTTATTCTCCCCACCACATCGCAAAAACACACATTAATCACTGATGGCTGCGGCCGATATTCCCACCCACTTGCCAGGAAGCGTCATCGCCCCTCATCCAGACAGTGTTTATCTATGTTATTACCGCCACATCAACTCTGAAGCTTTTCCCTATTTTCTTTTCTCTCTTCGCTGAAATCTCCCATACTCAGTGGGAAGAGATTTGGTTTGGGATGTTTGTCAGTTTGCCTGGGAGGGAAACAAAAGCTCTATCTCTCAAAAAAAAAGCAAAAAAAAAAAAAACACACTCTCCCTTTAACATCCTGTTCGTAGGACTTGAGATAGATGAGCGATACGTGATTGATTTTGCTTCCTGGGGGCTACTTTTCCACTGGGCTGACAATTATGAGAGAGTAAGCCAGTTGAAGGAGCAGTCAGTTTGGCTTTTGTTAGGCGGGTAATGATAAGACAGCCCAACACACTTTGTGCTCAAACTTTTGCCATTAGGCATAATGATGCGCATTGTCATTCAAGAGATGTTTTCACTACTCCTCCTTTAATCAGCTTAGAAAAGACCTTTTCTTATTCATAGGCTTCTCTCAAAAAAGGTTTTTTTTGGGTTTTTTTTCACGTGCGTCAAGGTTTTGAATGCTTCACAGGAGGAGTCCTCTCATCTTTGTTTGACTACTTAGTGCAAGTGTAAATCTTAATTACGCTGAGTGCAAATTATGATTTGACTCTGCAAATGGGAATAGCTTTCCAGTTAACCTTCCAATGGATTCAGTAGATTTGACCAGTTTTTGTCGTTACAGCCACACTGCTGCTTGTTTGCTTTAGTATTGACTGTCTATACACACACACACACACACACACACACACACACGCAGTCACCTCTGTCCGAGGATAAATGTCAGGTAATAGGACAGGTTCTGGAAATAGTGTGTCTGTGTGTGTGTCTGTCAGGAGCCTCTACTGCAATAAACAGGACTGGCAGAGTTAGTGGAAAACATTGATGATGACTATAATGATCATTTGATGTCAGCCATTTAATTATTTCTTCTTGCTTCACACCATCACTTGCACAGACCAATTAAAAATAAGTTACTGCAGAGAGTTTTTGTTTGCTTACAAAAAAAATTCAGGGAGATCATAATTTAACTAGAAAGCACTCAGAGAGCACTAACCTCCTCAAAAGCATAATCCAGCTGTACTGATGCTTTGGACTGAACGCTGCTGCCCTCGTGTGGTAAAGTAGCAACACTACCTTGTTAAAACATCCCATTATACATTATTTTTCTGGACATTTTCAGAGATGATCTGACAAGGATTTAATCACATATTCCTTGCATTGTAACACCCTAAAAAAAAACCTTCGTCTTCATCTTCATCTTCAGTTCTTAAGCTAACAAACTCAACCTCAAATTCCTGTATTGTTTTGGTAATATCCTTTATGAACAAAGTGTGGTCTGCAAAATGCATGGTTTTCAGAGCTGCATAAAGTCCTGACCTCTACCCTGTCCAATACCTTTGTCGTGAACCAGAACACTGAGCGTGCGCCAGACCCTTATCATCCAGCATCATTATTGAACCTCACTAAAGCTCTTGTTACTGAAGGGGAGCAAATCCCTGCAGTCATGTTCTGAAATCTTTCCTCCCTTCCCACTGAAGGAGTGTCGGCTGTTAAAGCAGCAGATTAATGCCAATGGATTGAAAGTGACAAGTTGGGTTATCACATTTGGGTATAAGGTTAAACGCCCATATACATTAGTTCATCCAAGCTTATAAAGTATTAATACTATTAATATATTATATACATTATTCATAAAAACAGAGCTTGAGTGTCACTTAAATCACTGCTGAGAGTTGTTTCTCACTGGGAACACACAACTCTACATTTGGCTGATTTCTGTGTTACCTGCTTCTTTAAAGGCTTCACAGAAGGTAGGAGACACTGTGATTTACCGCAATGGTTCAAAGAAAGAGTTGCAGAGCGCAGGAGGGCTGTACATAATCACACCAGGGAACTAACAGTACAACTACAGTCTTGTCTTGGCAACTGCTTTGCTCTGCTGAAGCTGTCGGAGGTGAAATGCCTTACCCACAGGTAGCGGGTGATGGAAAGGAAGAGTCCTTTCGATTCATTTCCCGTGACCGTTTTTTTTCCATTAAAAGGGTTTTGATATTCAAATCAGTGATTTTCTGAACTCTGGCTTGCTTCCCATTTTCAAGCACACAATGAGATTTGGGATACAGAGGTGGGGGGAGGGGGGGATGCCTCAAATGTAATCCAGCAAACATTTTGAAATTAGCATAAAGTTTACCTCAATACAACCTCATCAAAGAAGAAGCTTTTTTTTTTTCTGAAAGGAAAGCCAGCGGTGTATACGGCGCATTTCTTCTCTTCAGCGAGCAAAGAGGATAAGAGGCATAAAGGGATCACAGCAGAGAAAGTGCTACAGACGGGAATCAAACTCAAGTCCACACAGGGGAATTATATGTATGTCTGAGAGTAAGTTACCCCACGGCTGCAGAGCACTTCTAATATTTATGTCACAAACTGATCAAAGACAACTTTCCCTGTGTCTGTCTATCACTTTCTCTTCATATTTTCACATGTGTTACCCCCACTAATGGAGAACGTAAAACCACAACCACCTCATGCCAGGCGGACGATGCAGCAGCAGGGAGTTTGTGCAAAGACTTATTTAATTCTTAAGATGATCTGATCTTGTTCTGGAACAAAGCTGAGATCATGATCCTACTGAAAACATCATATTTAAAACCAAAAATGTCAACTGTGAATTCATTAAGTTAGAGAAGTTTTAACTGCATAAAATTAAACTGCTGGTATATTCATGTAAATCCAAGAACAACAGAGTCTAGTATTTATTTTATTAGTCAAGCAGAAGCAGGAAAGTGCTACACCTCACTTCACATTTACCTTGGTTTTAACCTCAAAGTTGAACTAGAATAAAAAATGTATTTTTGATCCATATCAATAAATAAATAATAAGACCAAAACTACAGTTCAATCATAGCTACTTACGGGTAATAAACAAGAACAGCAACAAAAAGTCATGACTGTCATCATCTGGCCAAGACTCGAGCAAAAGTATCATTACACCCACCTGGCAGAAAGCACTGGCAGCCGTAATAGTACTCACTTTGTTTTAACAGTATCAATAGTTTGTTCTGTAACAAACTGTAAAGTGTTTAGATTTTACTGTTAGTTGAGATGCAAATGGTTTAATTTCAAACAACTGTTATGGTCTTCACAGATCAGCTGGATCGTGCTTAGTTAGTTTTACGTTCAGTCTGAACACAGCGCAAAATTTCTCCTCACTTTTACTCATGATGTGAACTCGTGATCGTGTACTGGTGATTTGGCCACAAGTGAGTAACAGCCAATGGGAGAAGTCCTCCCAGTCACCCAAAGTCACAGCAACAGAGAAGAGCTCCTCTGCTTCTTGGTACAAAGTTAAAGTTGTGTCATGAAGCTTTGGACGGACAGAGACGGTGACAATAAGCTCATCCTCCATCGTTGTTCGGTGATGTTGGAGAATCAGTGATATCACAGGATGCAAATTTGTCACTTAAATTAAAACTTTTTCTTGTCTTCTTATTCACTTATTACATAATCGCTTCGACAGTGAAATTCACATCCCGTGCGGCATGAGTTTGTCGTTACAATAAAGGAAGAAGAAAGATCACCATGTGTCGTGGCTTCTTTTTTTAGACACCACTGTACGTAGTTGTAATGTTATTGAGTAACGTTAGCTAGCTTGTTATGGTGTTTTGTTGTGTTGCAGTGATCCAATCAAATTGCTTCAAAAGCTTTGTCCCACCGACATCTCCTGTTTATGCCAGAAATATGTTACAATATGGAAGTGTCTTGTAACTCTTGAAATGTTGTTTCATTATAACTTTAAATTTCTAAATTGTTATCCACATCTTGTCTTCTTCTTAAACGTTTAGATTTTAATATATAGAAATATGCTGTTCAAATTATCGTTCTTTACAAAATAGACTTTACACATTATTTGATGTGCAGATATTCTAAAGTATGCTTAATGCAATAACCCCAGGCCAAAAAAAAAAATGTTTTGGAATTTTGTCCTGATTATTAACAACAACAACAACAACAACATCAACAATAATACATTTTATTTATGGGTGTCTTTCATGGCACTGAAGGATACCTTACAATCAGCAGAATAAAAACAGTACTCCTATTCTATTTTCTAGGGGGGGGTTGTTTTCTTTTTCTTTCTTTTTTTTATGTTTTTGTAATGTAAAGAATGTACAAATTATTCACTGAAATATAGTAGTTAAAATGTTCAAATTAGGGTTATGTAAAAGCATAACATTAAACATTCCCACATCTTTTGACCTGCAAATGATCTAAAGCATACTCACTGAAACACCAGTGCAATTATGCAGTAAAATATAGTGGCAATGATGCTGTTGAAATGAGGGTTACACACAAAATAAGCTTTCACACATATCTTTTTACCTGCAAATGAACAAAAGCATCCTCAATGCAATAACCCCAAGCCAAAAAAAAGACCTTTAGGAAGTCTATATTTAAAAAAAAAAACATTTTAACCACTTCAAATGTATATATAAAAATATAAATACCTATACCATGCATATTAATGTCTTTTGACCTGCAAATGATGTAAAGCCTACATACTGGAATATTCACAGGCTAAGAAAAAAAAAAATAGAAGTCAACGGTTTCTGAAATATAGGGGATAAATGCACAAAAATAAACTTTCACACACATCTTCTGACCTGCAAGTGACCTAAAGTGTGCTTACTGAAATAATTTCATTCCTGTCTGTCTTATATTTTTAACGAGCAAGCTGTCTGCAGACCCAGACAGGTGTCCCAGGCCTAATAAAGCATTTCCCTATTAAAGCAGCTCATTCTAAAATCCAGTTCAATAACCACTCCCTGTCTCTCTGCCTTTCTCTTCTTCTTCCTCTTTTCTTTGTTCTGCGATGCAGGCCTCAGTCCTACTGGCTGAGTCACTTCCAGTCTCTCCTGTATTGCTCGGAGAACAACCAGCTTGGTGCATTCTCCGAGGAACTCCACAGCTGCAGCTGCCGGTATGAACACAGCGCCTGTCAGCTGCCTCCGCCCTGCTCCGTCGGAGAAGGCTTGGCTTGTGCGGCTTGCGCACCAGACAACCACACCCGCTGCGGGAGCTGCAATCCGGGCTTTGCCCTGACACAAGGGGCCTGCAGGCCAATGGTGGCCGACTCCACGGAGAACTACCTTGGGTTCGAGACGGACCTTCAGGATTTGGAGCTGGGCTACCTACTGCAGAGAGCTGACCGGAGGCTAGAGGTAATTTTCCTTTAGCCTTTGTTTAATCATGTCAGGCTCACTGAGAGTTGAGCTGTCTTTCGCAGCGGTAGCCTGGGAAAGACATTCACTCGTGGGAGCCAGTCAGCATTACAAAGTCCTGCCCTTCTAGCAACTGAGAACTTTCACTCTTCCCTACTTTGTCTTTCCTTTGTGAGATTTGTTTGAATGTTGAATGTAGGTTCAGGCATTTTTCCCCAATTCCCAAGTTCCATTATTATTAGTTAATATAAATAGCAGTAGGTGAGCCTGAAGAGGCTTCATGACTTTGGGAACTGCTGCTGATGTCTCACCTGGCCTTCTTTTGCAGGTGGAGTTGTTAAGAGCAGCTCCATCCAAAGGTCACAAGATGATTATTTTTCAGCTAAATAAAGCACCTAGTTGTATAGAGTTATGTTTTTCTTTTCCCTTTCATCCAACCCTTACATTTTTTTCTTTTGTAAATGCCATCTCCATTAAGTAACAGTGCAGCAATTTTAGCCCATAAATGTCTTAGGAGAGGAGGGAAAAGAGGACAATATGTTCCAAGCTGGCACCACAGTAGTTTCTGGCTAAAAGGTCCTTAAGGGGATTTACATTTGTGGCACAGGAGCTTTAGAGTATTTGATCTGTGTGTGTGTATTGGGGTTTGGTACAATGTTTTCTACTGAATGAATTCATGTGTTCATAGGTCCATGCAATCTTCATCAGTAATGACATGCGACTCAACAGTTGGTTTGACCCATCATGGAGAAAGAGGATGCTGCTGACGCTGAAGAGCAACAAGTATAAGTCCAACATGGTCCACATGCTGCTGGGAATATCCCTTCAGATCTGCCTTACAAAGAACAGCACCCTGGAGCCTGTCCTTACTCTCTACATCAACCCCTTTGGGGGGAGCCACTCAGAGAGCTGGTACATCCCCGTCAATGAGAACAATTTTCCAGACTGGCAGGCCACAAAGCTGGACCTGCCCTTCGAGTGTTACAACTGGACTCTGACGTTGGGCAACAAGTGGAAGACTTTCTTTGAAACCATCCACATCTACCTTCGCAGCAGGATAAAGACTCAGGACGGGGTGAATGACAGTGTTTATTACGAGCCTTTAGAAGTGACAGATCCTGCTCGGAACCTGGGCTACATGAAGATCAACAGCATCCAGGTGTTTGGCTACAGCATGCACTTTGACCCGGAGGCCATCCGTGACTTGATTCTGCAGCTGGACTACCCGTACACCCAAGGGTCCCAGGACACGGCCATGCTCCAGCTCTTGGAAATACGAGACCGTGTGAACCGGCTGTCGCCTCCAGGTCAGCAAAGGTTGGACCTGTTTGCCTGTCTGCTCCGGCACAGACTCAAACTGACCGCCAGCGAGGTGGTTCGCATTCACGCCTCCTTACAGGCCTTCAGCTCACGTCTGCCCAACTCAATGGATTACGAGACGACCAAGCTGTGCAGTTAACAGCTGCTAGAAAGGGAGATCTGGACTGTAAATGGCCACATGGAGAACTCCTGCACATAACTGTCGTGCCCGTTGTGGTGCTTACGCTTACATTTGTGCTCGGTCTCTGTGGATTACCAAACTCTCTGGCTAATCAGGAGGCGACCAGCTGTGGACAGCTGAAGAATGTACTCATCTGGTTGTTTTGGTTTTTGTTTTGTGGCAACTGCCTTCAGTGCTATATTATAAAGAATGAGGTGGATCAGTGAGGAAATGCACAAGTTTCTCCAGAACAAACTCTTTGACAAAACGAATTCTACTGTAGAAATCCAGACACCGCTACATAAAGTTGAACCATCCTGTTTCAGTATGACTCGGCTCATTTATACTGTAAGTACCAATGCCAAATGAATGGACATTTTATGGTTAAAAAAATGGTACAGTCTATTTGTTTGTAATTTTTATATGTTCCTTTGCTTTAGTGACAGTGCACTTTCCATGAAGACCAGAATACAGTGGTGTCAGTCAAGATTTTGTAGATAAATTGATATTAAAAGATCATGTTATAACAGATCTCTGCTGTTGGAACCATTTTTTTTAAAGATTGGAATTTAAGGGTTATAGCCACGGAGCTGTGGTATCTTATGTAGTTATTGGCAAATACTTCCACATGTCTCAACATTTCATACTCACTTTAAAAGAAATTCACCCAAGAAATTGTACTGCAAGAAAAAAAAATCCACTCAAACAAAGAAGTTAAAGGTTGCCATATGTAGTTTCTTTTTTTTTTTTTTCAATCAATCTGTAAGCTGTCACTCATCTTTGTTGGGTTTCTTTAAAAATGAACCCATGGTGAATGCAATCAATAGCCTCAATTTACTCTATTGGTTCTGTTTAATTTACAAAGATTTCAGGAGTGCATTTCCTGTTGGCAAAATTTCTATTGCGAGGGAAGCTTTTTGTTTCCTTCACTTTAGAAAAAACAAAGAAACAGCATGTGTTAAAGTTAGCAGAGGCAAGCTAGTGTGAAATTGAAACTATGTGGTTCAAACTGCACACTCACGGATACTTACAATTTTGCACATGTATAGCAATCAGGTGGATTTCCTGACAAACAGCAGTGGAACACACAGGTGTATAATACCAACTGCCACATACAGGGGAGTAAAGGGCAGATATCTGTCACAGTATTTGACTTTAGTCGAGGGTTTCACTGTGGCTCGGGGAAGATTTCTGACCATATTTAAATTTGCTTGGTGCTTGGTGGAGGAGAGAGAGGAATAAAGTATATTTTCTTTGTATCTCTCCATGTTGCCTTTGCAGACAACATACTATTGACTCTCGGTTTCCAGTCCTTTCCCTCTGATGGTGGAGGGAGATACTTTGCATTTCACCCTCTGTAGCTGGCTACACTGGCTGTGTGGCGGCTGGCGCCTGACTCCTGATTTACACATGTAACTGCAACGTGAAGCCTTTGTCAACACTTTGGGCTCCCTTACACAAGCAGATATGCTCGTGTATCGGGCTGTGAGCTCCGTCAAACAAGTCTTGAGTGCACAGCAGTGCACTGTGGTTGAACAGATCTAGTGTAGACGCTGACAGAGGACAGCAGCTGCTGCTATTGTGCTGCTGACATGCTGCTTCCGCTGCATGGCCGGTGTAGACAAGGTGATGGGACCAAATACCAATTAGCTCAGGAAGCAAACAGCACTTTCTGTTCAACTCAAGTGCATAGCAAACCATTAGTTTACAGTGCCTGCAAGGGATGTCTGTGTGTGGTTGTGTCAGCGTGTCAGGGCGCACTGCAGAAGAGGGAGCAAACAAGGGCTTTACTTGCCCCATCAGCAACCATCTTGTACATATGGTGCTTTATTTTGAATAGTTGAACAGTTTCCCACTCTTTCCCTGAACTCTTTCAACTAGATGTTTTATGGATAATCTGTTATATATTTAGTTTGAACTCTCCAGAACCATTCCACACTTTAATGCAGAGTCAATCGCACACCTAATGCAACATCACCTACTTGAGCCAAATCATCGAATCTAGGTCAACTGGAGATGATTATAAATCCTTCACACACTAATGATGGTTGTTACATCAGCCAGTTGCAACGCACAAACCAGGTGGCATCAGTGATTGCAGAAATGACCCCAGAGGGTAAAAAGTCGGGACTCGCTAGGAGATCAATTGAACTGAAGATCTTCAAGGATCTGCAACCAAATCCAGTTTGCCTACAGTCAACGCTGTTTAGACAATTTGCAAGTGTTTCCTGATGAGGTATGCCAAAGCACTGTACTGGGTACATATCTAATTGTTAAGAAAGAAGAACTATCAGGCTGGTGGTATTGTGGCCTCCTCTGTATGGTGGTAGGTTGCAGCCAACACTACAACAGCTAGTTTCAATTTCAGTTTTTGTCAACAAATGTGTTTCTGAATGACACAGTGGAAGCTCAGTACCCCCAAAGATAAAGTCAAACTAACTTCACAAACCCTTGCTCCTGAAAAATGCATGCATGCAGCTAGCGACCTAAAAACAGTCACTTCAGAAATAGACATGAATTGTTTGACGTGATGGCAACATGCTGTAAATTTAATGTTGGGTCGGGTAAAAGTTTCAAATTAAACTTCTGTAGATTTTGTTGTAGTTGTAGACAGTTTTTTTCTTTGATTGTCAATAATTATACCAATGTCTCCTGTTTAACAGCGATTTATGGATGTAAACAAAAAACATACATGTATGGACTGTAGTCACTGATCAAACCCTGTTGTTCCTCTTCAGTGTAGGTCAAAGATCCTGTCAGCATTATTAATGTCAGGCACCAGATGCCATCTCTAATCTGTTAACATGTACGTGCCTTTAGTGACACCGCAGACTAAAAAGGGAAGTCAAGCACCTGTGAAGGTTAACAGTCATCACCTCAATTTGTCTGCTCCTCCTATCAACTCCTACTCGTGTCAAAAGCTACGCGGGATGAGGGCTGTACATGGATGAGTAGTGTTTGATGAGATGTGAGTGCTGGAATGTATTACCAAATGTCAGCATGTCTTTTCCAGCCGTGTCAATTACGTGGAGGAAATGAGTGCTCTACCGCAGCATGAAAAGAGCAGCTCGGTAAGATTGAGAGACGTCACCTGTGGTTGTGTTTGTGAGTCTGTTGTGACTTTGTTTCGGCTTTGAGGTCACTGGATGTCCAAAAAGAGTCTCCCTGTGTCTGGGAGGGAAAGGCATTGCAGCACTCATCCTCTCAGAAAGGGAAAAAAAAACAAAAAAACATCCACACAGTTTGAGTAATTAGCGATATAGCTGGTGTTTTTCAAAGAAAAATGGAAATGGAGGACTCTGAAAAAAAATAATTTTGCCCTCCCTATAGCACATGTTCCTCCTCCAGCAAAATAAAAAGATCCCAAGGTAGTATACCCATAATTATGATGTTTAACAGCACTCTGCTCATTGTGCAATTACCCAGACTGGGTCCTAAAAACCCATCTTGCAGAGGCAGCTAGCCATAATTCATTACTGCAAGCTTGTAAATAGCTCAATTTTTTATTCCACCAGTGACTCTCGCCTCCCTTATGACAGTGTGAGTGGGTGGTAAGAGGAGGGCTTTGATTAGAGAAGCTCTGACCTTTAGTAGTCTGTCAATCAAAGGTATCAGGGACTAGAAAAGCCCCACCAATTCACTGTAAATCTGCTTGATTAAATTATCTGTTTGAGATTTACTCCAGATGATTTATTCTGCTTTTTTAATTCTGTTTTGACTGAAGCTGAGGGGAAATTTTACCCAAAGGCAGAATATTTATACTGATGATGACCTTGGATGTCCTAAATCAACATTTAGGAAAATCAACAACTCTCGCTCAAAATAGAAACCCAGACAGACCTGGTGTGTTAGTTTGCAGAACCTTTAATACAGCTGGGGAAAAGCAACGCAAACACGCACTGAGCATAAGTGCTGCAACACAGTTTTGTTCCAGGTGGATGTATTGTTGTCATATGTGTTACATTTCTATAACAAGAGATTACTCTTATGTGGTTCACTGATTTGTAAAGATGTGATTTATTTTAAAATTGAGCAGAGGTTTGAGCTCTGAAATGATGCCACACAGTCCAAAGAGGATTCACGAAGAAGTATGCTTGGCTTAGTTTTTTTTATTTTATGCTCTCGAACATACATCTTCACAGTGAATTGAAGTCATAGTGGAATCATATTATTGTCTTGATGTAACATTAAGTTCAAATTTAATTTTGAATCCATGACAACACCGAACCCTGTCTGCTGAGAATTAAAAATAATATACTGTGACATTGATTTACTGCAGCAAATGTGCTGAAACACAATCCAGAATTACATTTTTCTCACCATAATGAGCAAACATTGATTTTATCTGCTAAAGTGTGAAAGGTTAATACTCAATGTGTCAAAAAAAAAAAAAGTTTCATCTGTTTTTTACAATATTAACTTCGAGCTATTTATTAGGTTTTGTCACTCTGTAAAGGAGATTGTAGAAGAAGTTTTTAGAGGCTGAGATGTTTTAAGGAGCAGTATGTATTAGGAGCTGATGTGGGAGAATCGCAGAAGCAAATATAGGTAGACACAGGCAATGCTGCTGCATATGCTGGCATGTTACCACCACCTGTAGGTCAGAGGAACAGTGTGAAACCACTGAGAGGGGATGGTGTATCGACCTGCCTGCCTCTGTGTGTGTGTGGGGGGGGGGGTGGATAAAAAATACCACAAAGGAAAAAATTAAACCAAAACCATAGGCCTTCTCCAACCTTAATCAAGAGGCTTTTGTTGCTTTAACCTTATGGCCCACGTGAGGCAGGCCTGGAAATGTTGGCACATCAATTCATTGATTGGGTCGCTGCAATTCCAGGCAGATAAAGACTGAATGAGTGGATGTAAATGAACTGAATACGAATGTAAGTGAATGTGAAGATTAAAATGTCATCTTCCAGCACGAGGAAATGTATTTGAGTTTAACATAATTGTGATTTATATTAAAACAAAGGGTTGGACAGTGATACTCTGTGCTACTGGTGCATGTGATATCTAAATGATCAGTTGGCTTCTGCTCTCACATCTGCTACATTGCTTCTCTCATTAATTCCTGTTCACATTTTCACAATTAGGATGCTCACACTTGTTATGACAACTCAAGTAGATCATTTATCCATGAGTGGAGATTAGTATGGAGACTGTATCATTTGAGAGACTCAGAAATCAACAAATATATTTGTTCACAATGACAAATACTTCAGTTCTAGGTAACACCCATTCCAATGAAATCTACTTGTCCACATCGATAATCTGTTTTATATTGTATTTTTGCAGAGAATTTCACTGTCAGTATGGATGTGCATTTACTGTAACACAGTGTAAGGTCTCCGATTCTGTACAGACCAAACTTTTCCTCCCCCGCGGGACCCGACAGGGGAATGAAACAGAGAACAGGAGGAGAAGGCAAAAGGTAACTGTCGCCCGCCGATAAATCAATACGCTGCTTTATTACTTCAGAGAACAAAAGGCTCTGCACCGAGATCGATTGCACCACTGAGGAGCCTCCGATGAGAAAAAAAATATAAATAAATAAAATTCTCCTGGCATTTGACTGCTCGGTCCCCACGACCAGATCAGCATCAATTTATTACTGATGTGATGGTTTCCGCCTGATGTGTTTTTGTATAAGCACAAATCAATCCAGAGTTTATTAGCCGCTATGATGCATTGTAAAATGACATTACTCAGGGTGCTAGATGAATGCCATTCATTAGGAGGTACGGCCGCATCGACTGTGGATGTGCAGGGAAAAAGAGAGAGGTAGTAAGCGACATATTGGAAGAAAACCGTTTTGGTGTCTGGGGTAAACCTGTCTTTAACAGGGTATTATATTTTCACTATTCTTTTTTATGATAGATTACTAGATGTAGCAATTATACCTAATGTAATCATTCTGAGGAATACTTTAATTTGAGCAATCACCATAAGTGCAAAATGCAATAAACTGGTGTTTTTTTGCAACAATGCATGGTTGTAATGCATTTAGCTTTTCTTGGTGGATACACCATGGATACAGGACTGGGACATAATTCATTTATTTTCAACTAGTGTGATTATTAAAAATCAATCAGAGACACTGATTATAGATGTTTAGTCTGTGAGCAATCAGGTACTTTAATTTTAGCCTGGGAGTATAACCACACAGAAAAACCCTTAAGTAAAAGTAGCAGTCACCCCTTTATTGTTATCATTTAATATAGGCTACACTGTATACTGTGTATTACAGAACCATGTGTGATTCATTAACAAGTCAGTAACACATTGCAACTGCTGAAGAGCCCTACAGCAAAATAATTAGGGATGATTATTTAAGTGGGATTAACATGAATGAGGTACATTAATTATTAGAAGTTACAGATCTAGTTTATTAATGAGTTTATTATTTCCTAATATACACAACCATTCAAAAGTTTGGACACACACCAATGATTTTCCAATGACAACAACGACACAGACAAAGGGATCTTTTCAGCTTGTTCAACATGTTCAACTCTGATCACATATGTTTCAGACTTTAACCTGAAAACACTTGTGTCAAACACAGGAGAGGCAGAGTTATGGTCTGGGCATATTTTTCTGGTTCACAGAATATTTAATCAATATATCTTTATGTTTTGGTTGTGAAATGTGTGTAGTCGTATTTTATACATATGTGTTGTGATACTTGTGTTAGGTAAAAGTTGGTAAAATGGGTTTTGTAGGGTGTGTCCAAACTCTTCACTGGTACTGTATATTATTTTTCTCTTTTTTTTCCATTTGAAGTAAGTTTAATGTGTGCCTCAGAAACCCCCAGAATGAGGTGTCCTTGTAAGTCATATCACACAGAGTGGAGGAAACAGCATGAAATCATCAGCATGGAGGATGAGAGACCGACTTGGACACTGCTTCTCCTTTCATTATGGAAATATTCTTTCAAACATCACACACACACAACACAGTGGTAATAACACGGCTCGGATACACCGACAGAACACAAATGTACCATGCTTGAATGGAAACGGTGTTCACAAAGCACCAAAAGCACATTGTGAGCTCATATTAGAGCGTTATCGTAATTGTCAGATTACCACAGCATATGCTACATGTAGCGCTGGATGTAGGGCCCGCTGGGTTTTGTAATTTAACAATATACTATAATCATAATGTATCATCCAGGCTTTAGCATAATCTGAAAGGTGGCACAGTAAGCTAATATTACACATGCGGTTCGTATAACGTCCATGTAGAGTGCTCTGAAGCGTTTTGAGAAATTATAAGTTTGCGAATACTCTTGTGCTCCTTTCTCTGCATCTGTTACGATGAAGGGGAATCAACAGAGCACACATCTGATTAGATTTGATGAACCCTGTTGGATTGAGAAGTAAGTGGAGGACTAGGACATTTGCATTGAGTCCCTTGAATCCACATGGTGGTGAATACAGAAAATAAAACAACAAAGATGAGACAGAAGGAGAGTGGAAAATATATATTTTTTTGCCCGGTGTATCGAACCTCCATAAATTCTAGTTTACATCCAATACTTAAGAAAAAAAACTCCAGCAGCTTGTTTGTGTTTGTTTTTGCCGCCGTTCAAGTCGATAATCAGACTTTGGGATTTACATGCAGACCCTCTCCGGCGCGCAAACACACATTTACGGACAAGATGAAAGACACAAGACAGGACACACACACGCATGCGATTCAGCCTTAATGGGATAATTGGATGTGAAACTGTCATTCCACCTGGTGAGTGACTGTTTGTGAGAGGCGAGCGGCTAGACGGCAACAAAAAAACCAACCTAATCAGCCGGGCCCACTGAGAGCCATTTTATGCTGCAACATCAATTACAAAAGAATTGCTTTAGGGATACTCTGGCCAGGCTTTCCAATGCATCACTTATTAGACAATCCTTTGCTGTGACATGTACTCATCAGAGGATTGAGGCACTGGCGCTAGACAAGGTCATTTATGAATTATTTGGATTTGTGTCACATTTTTACAAACACGCCGCTCCACAGTCAATGTCTGAGTCTGTCTGTGTGCTAAAGGAGTGGAGTGTGAAATCTAAGCTATTTCTTCTGTGGATAACCTGGAGACCCTGAAGTGCTGCGATGCTTGAATAAAGTATTACTTATTCATTTAATGTTCATCAAACATGAGACTTGCCCTTTAGATAATGATAATTTCACCACCGAATGGGGTGATTTATTTTAGGCTCATTACGTGATATTATGTTAAAAAGGAAATCAGCTGTGAAAAGGATTTGATGAAAATAAAATTGCTGATCATTTTTCAAACTACTGGAAAGTCTGTATGCCAACAGACACTGCATTAGTTCTGTTGCACTGTAAAAGGTACTGCATATGCTACAATTTAATCTACTATTTAATTGTTGTATTTTTGATATACTTTAAATATATAAACTTAAACTGTACATTTTTTTTTTTTTATAAATGCCTTGTTTATAGAAAGTGCAACACTACTGTCGAGAATCTAATTGGAAATAAATACAATGGTGAATGAAATGGAAACACTAAAGCAGCGTCGATGTTTTCTTGTAAGCAGAGAATTTATTTTAAGTTTACGTTTAGTGCTACTCAATAAAGTGGCCTAACAAACATGATTAATGCTGTTCATAATATCTTAATCCAAAACTATTCACTTGGTAGCAGTCTTCTTCTCTGCTTTTACTAGTGCATTGTGGTTTTCTTGGTACATTACTGCCACCTGTTGGTCAGTGGAATAGTGAAAAGATGGTGCATGGTACACAACTGTAATAAAAGATGGGTGGAGTTACTGGGTTTACAAAATTAAAGAATTAGAAAACCCCTGGTCAAAATACAGTTTGGATGCTGGATTATGACACAATCTGTCAATTTATGGGATGTTTAAAAATAACAAAAAAGATGATACAACTAGGATATCCATTTCATAAAGTCGGTCCTGAAGCATATTTTCCACATCATGGAGCTACCAACATATGGATGCATTACATTCCATTTGCTTTTTCTTCAAAGCAAACCAGTGCATTATGGTGCAATACCACCAATGGCCAATGAATGCTGCTCCCACCCCCCCCCAAAAAAACACCTGGCTCTAAACTAGACTTCCATTTGAACTTTACTAAAGAAATGGGCGACAGTGGTTCAGTAGGGACTTGGGTTGGGAACTGGAGGGTCGCTGGTTCATGTCCTGGCCTAGATAAAAACCATAGATTGTGTGGACTGGTGGCTGGAGAGGTGCCAGTCCACCTCCAGGGCACTGCCAAGGTGCCCTTGAGCAAGGCACAGACCCCCCAACTACCCCAGGGGGGTAGAATGGTGGCACTTCACTCTATTCCCTAGCTCTTCCCTATGCAAATATGGCCACTTCTGAATACAAAAAAAACAAAGACAGAGACAAACAAATGCTAAACTCCTGGAGTCATCCATCTTTTTGTTATACAGTCTGTGGTATCTGGTCACTCACATGCTAGCATCCATGCACATGCTTGTGTGCTAGCATGAAACAAGCACTGTAAAAACACTGACCCATCAAGCTATTAGATTTTTAAAAATTCCCCCTCAAAGAAAACCTTCACCAATACCTCACTGTGCTAACAGCTTCAGGAGTAAATGCTTCTTTATCAGGGAAATAATTTGCAATATAATTCACATGGAGATGCTATTTTGTTTGTGACCTGTCATGGTCAATGCCACAATTTGACTGTTGTAATATAACAAGGTAGTAGATTTTTATCACACCTCTGCATCTGACAGTGGTCTAATTGAAGAAGCCTAGAAATCAATAACATATTCCCTTCTCAAATGAGATGACTACACAGTTGTAGCAGGGTCTTCTCGCTTCACGGATATAATGAGGTGTAATGACATCAGCCACTATATTTGTTTATTTGACTGTTTTCTAACTCTCTGATACAAACCACATTGTGAACATGGACATGTGTTTCTGATAAACAGATCAATAGCTACATTTGCTGCAAATGAAATAATGCCACAAATATAAAATATACAACATATTAAGTCAGAGGGATGGTTCTTACATAAGTAAAAGATAGAACATGGGTAATTCAATCAATTCATTGCTAAACGGGTCTTATCATCCTTCATAAGAGTGACTCAAGAACACGCAAGTTCATGAAACAGCAATACTGGTGTGTGTGTGTGTTGGAAAAGGCTGTCATTTCCACACATACACACACTCCAAATCAAATCCTGAGAAGCTTGGAGTGCTATGAAATGATCATTAGCAGGCTCAGTGGCACTCGAGACGTTGCTGTTGACGTTGCTCCTCGCAACCTCATGGAGATATGCGTCAGCAATCAGAGGGAGAAGATGTGTACCAAACAGCCGGGATAATTAAGGTTGAACCAACAAACATAATCAACGCCCAATCAGGCTGCATTGTGGCAAATCACTCTGCCTGAAGAAGCCCATGTTAATTTTCTCTGTCCATGTAAAGTGGCTAGTGGTGAGAACATCATAAGCTGCCTGAATTTTGATCAGTATTTAACCTGAAAAAAGCAGCGTTTGTGGACTTAGCTACATTCAGTATTATTCCATAGGCTTCATACTGCACACACACACACACACACACACACAAACAGTCCT
>OOFC01004756.1:5910-25780 GCA_900323345.1 Pseudochromis fuscus | reverse complement strand
AGAGGGGTGGGTGTGTGCTGCCATAGAGGTTTTAAGGTGTCAGGCTGCGGCAAGTCAGCCACAACAGTGTGTGCAGGAGTAAAGCAGGGCGACTTAGGAAGTGTTTGATTACTGCAGGATTGATGCATGTTGATTTTGCAGCGTGTAAGTGAATCTGAAAGTCTTGTTGTCTGCCGTGCGGCGTGTTTGACAGCCCCTCTTAGAGTCCGCCCGGTATTAGATTAATTTAAATCAGAGTGGAAAAAAAAAAAAAAAAGAGCGCTCAAGAGTTCAGCGTCATCACTGAGCTTTATGAGGGCTGACACTTCTTTTGTGTTCATTATCAGGAAATCACCTCAGGGAGTCGTGTTGACTTTGCATGCTCTCAAATAGCTGTTACAGTGGACCGCCCCACGCTTCACTTCCACCGTATGTAACTATCTGGGGAGGCAAGGTGGAAATACCAAATGGAGACAGGCTAAACATAGTTTAAACTCCCACTTTTAGCAAAGGAGATCAAGCCACTTGCTCCGTCTAAAAAGCTGCGTGCACAAAACTAAAGCTTCTGTGTAAATGTGTTATTGTATCTGCACACATCTTTAGCTGCTTGTTTCCTACAGTGAAATCATTTAAAAGAGGAAAATGTGTCCTCACCGTGTGCGTTATGAGGCCTGCGCTCGGTTTACAGCCGAGTTTTCTACTGTATAAGAACAATAGTGGATTCATTTACTCGGAGTGTGATGTTTCCACAGGCCCAACCCCAACTGCATCGCCTCTCCCACATCTTTAAATGGATCCCATGAGTCTTCAGCTCTGTTGTTTCCATTATTCATTTCCAAACTTCCATGTAGCTATGGAGAGAGGCTAGAGGGGGGTGAAAAATAATTTTCTGTCTGGAAAAAAAAAAAAAATTGATGTAAAGCAAAGTCACTGCTTTATGCAAAAAGAAAAAAAAAAAGTGCCATGTCTTGGGAGCATGGTGTACTGCAGGAGGAGTGTGTGCTCGGGCGAGTGATGCTTGGACTGTATATACATGTGTGTGTGTTTCCTGTCAGTCTGTCAGTTAGGCCTAATGTGGCTCCCTAGAGGTACCTGGGGGAGACCCATCCAGCACCCAGTCAGCCTCTGCTGGCGGCCAAGTGGTGACAACGGGTTCCCACAGAGAGAGGAAGTGTCATAGTATGTATGTAAACTAGTGACAGATGACTGGAGACGTGTGGCCTGTAGACACTGGGCCTGAAAGTAAAGCAGTTTTTTTTTTTTTTTTTTTTTTGCCTCTTCGGCTTTCCTTTTCTTTTTCTTCCCACTTGAGACTTCAGAGGGAGGGAGAGCGAGCGAGCATCGGAGCTCCGCAACGCAGTGACAACAAGTCAAAGATGTGAATAAAAAGGATGCAAATCATTTGGCATGAAAAGACACATGCTCTGCTCAGAGGTTGTGTGTTTTTGCCTTTGAAAGATTGTAGCAAAAGGAGTAGGGGGGTGCTTTTTTTTTTTCTACAGAGAGCTTCAGGCAGCTTTTCTAGGCCACAGGTCATGTGGGTCAGTGTTACACTCCCTGCAGCCTCACTTCAACCCTCTGGTCTGGAAATAGAACATGCAGCGTCACCCAGCCAGGAGGGAGGTGGATTCCAGACCTCAGTGGCCACAGGCTGCACATGTGGAATCTGCTCGTGTAGTTGACCCCAAGTGTTTGAAACCCAGAACGCTCCCAGTAGGATATTGTTATTTCATGCATACCCAAATGAGCGAGGCCGTACCAGTTTTGCCTTGTACAATCCACTATGCTTTCTGCTCACAATTCATCAAGGGAACTCGCACTGGCCAGAGGCGGGTTTATTTTATGCACGAAACCTGTAAGAAAGTCCAAAAAGCATAACAAATAAACAGAGGAGTAAATGTTTTTTAAAAAATTATTATTATTATTATTATTGCATATTTCTGCCAGCAGGCCGTGTGCCGACTTTCCTCTTTTAACCATTGAGAGTCATAGATGGAAAACTGGCACATGGAAGAGACACATATTCAGAATCAAACCAACATTTTAGATTTCATCCAAGTCTCTACGACTGTGATCACAAGCATGTCTGCTACAGTTTTTGTTATATCAATGTATAAACTATTACTTTGGGACACAATGACTTTAAAAAGCAGCTTATAAAAATAATAAAATCCAAAAAGCACACAGTTATGAATCATAAAAAGCATTTTTTAAACATTTAATTATATATTTATATCAATTTTTGTTAGGTTAATTTTTAAAGTACTACTCGTATAAAGCTTTTCCTTTTGCAGCTTCTTATCTCATCAGGACAAAATGACTTCGTAGTACATCCTCAATCAGACCAAAATGACCTGGGAAGACTTGAAGTTTCCCATTTATGCTCAATATAATATTACATGCAGTATCTTTTATACTGTTCTGTATTTTAAACACTTTAATGCTGCACTTACAAGATTTAAATTCAAACCTACACAAGATTTTTTCTCTTTTCTTTTCCAGTGTTGTTAAATTAGTTCGTTACTATACTTACATGTACTGTAAACAGATTACTGTGAAGCTCCTGCTGAGGACAGTGAGGAAGTCATTTCTGTTGTACATTCTGCAGTATCAGTATCTACATGACAGATACATGGTATTGTGTTCTGTACCGTAGCACATACTTAACGACTCAACAGGTACTGCTGCATTAATACTGCTGATAACTGATGTAAAAACCATTTGTTCTGTCACTTTATTCTTCTGTGTTCGCTGACAAACTACGCTGCTGGCACAGGAAATGGTTTGTTACACTTCATTCAGATTCATTACATGTAAAAAGAAAACACACAAAAACATCACATACTGGAGAAAACTGTTGCACAACATTTAGTTAAGTCATTTTGTACGAAGAAAACAATAAAATCCAGCAATTAAAATGTACATGTTCAGCAAAGATGATTTACAGTAAAATGATTGGCTGATGTACTCCTCCAGTATTTGTTCATGATGCAGTAATAATGCTCTAACACCTGCAGAGACTTGTTACACTGCAGCCTGAAGCATTTGCAGAATAATTTCTTTGATTACAACAACATGAGTGTGAGCAGTGGACAGAGTATCAGATAATCACGGCTGCGTTATAGTGTATGTGTATATGTATGTATTGTACCGTCTGAGCATTGGTGAGTTTTGATATCGAACTTCTGGCCTGTTTCCTAATGACCGTTTGAGCGAGAGCTCCATGTCCGGGCGACGGCTCTGCTTTCTGTCCAGGGAAGTAAAATCTATCAGCACTGATGAGTTCATGCTCCGTCGAATATATCCATGCCAAACTGTTTATTGTGAGCTCCAATAGTGCTATTGTGCTATTCTCTAGTCCATGTGGTGCAAAAAGGAGCCAATTCACATTTGAGCAATAGTCGACCCTGAGTTGTGTATATTGATGAGGGGGATTTGTTTCTTAATAGAATTGTGTCTAATTAATTAGCTTTTAATTGGTTGAACTCTGAACATGCAAATGCAGCACAATGTGGAACGATCATTACTTTCAACTGCGTGTTGAGGCTGACAGAGTGAAATGCAGGGAGATGTTTTGTGTTTATTCTGTTAGTGATAATTTATGTTTTGTTCTTCTGAAACTTACCTGAGGAATAGATTTGCAACAACCCGGCAGGTGTTAGCTGAACAAAGAGACTGTCGAAGTATATCTGAAATGCCTCCCCTCTCAATTTCTATTAATTATCTCATTTATTTTTCACAATTGCTTCATGACACACATTGACCTTTTTTTCTTCCCCTCATTTCATAATCTATTAAGAAACACTGGAATTGTTTTCACCCGCACTTTTTGAATTCTTGTTTCATTTGCGTCAAAGCGCTGAACCCTCTGAAGGCTCCCAGTCGCTCATCCACCAACCTCACCGCTGGTTTGCAGTCACTTTCACTCAGCACCGGCGTCGGCGTCTCCTTCAAGTTACACTAGACACGAGACAGTGGCAGTGTTGCATCCTACAGCAGCAGCAGCAGGCTTTTCAAAATGGATGTGATCCATTTTTAAATCTGGAACAATCACAAACACAAGTTTTAGCTGTTAAAAACAATGTGAAGTGTTTTAAATCATGCTTTGACTATTTTTAGTTTCACTGCCCAAAATAATTTCAGGTGATGTTATCAGATATTTCTTTGAATACTTTATTTCATGAGATCTTCCATTTTAAAGTCCAAGGCTTTGTCGACCTATCCATCCAGCCAGATCTTCTCCTGCACCTCACTTCCTCTCTTGCTCCTGTGATAATTAATATGGTGACTACTCAGTGAAACACACAGTATTTTCCACATAAAAAAAAAACCCGGCAGTCAATTAAGTCAATTAAAAGCTGTCTAACAGTGACTGAGCAAAAAATGTATATGAACAAATAAAGCTTGAATCCTAAATACAGGTCGATAATAAAAACACAGATAAATAAAGGAAACGTGCAAATATTTCACAATCAAAGCCTGGTTATGACTTGTGTCTGTCCACTAAAATACTAGAAGTAGGCTTTTATTTTGAAATTGTTACATCAAACGATAAGTTCACATTAATAGCATAATGCAATAACTTAAATGTTTGAATCCCATTTGAAGCATCAAATCAAGGCTTCAGACTGAAATCTGATCGTTAAACTGGGCAAACAGAGGAGATTAGAGATGAAGTCCTGCCTCTAATACAAGCCACCTTCAGACTGAGGCCTGATACCTCAACACTGAATCATCATCTGCAGCAACACCTCTGCTGTAGAGTCTCATTGTTTTTGGTTTTCTAGTTAACTTTTTTCTTCTCGCTGTGTTCACAGTGACAGGGAGCAGTTACCTAAACAAAATTCTGACAAACTGCCACCTAACAGCAACATCAGCAGCCAGCATACAGAAAATATCAAAACAAAGCTTAGTATTGAACTCTGACTCATCAAACTGATCAAATAGAGGAAATTAGAAATAAAGCTGTGCCTCTAATACAAACTGAACTCAAACACAGGCCTGTTACCTGCTTGGATGTAAATGTGTGTAAGACTAGTGCTCTACCTGAGTCCCTCAGTTGGTGGTTTTCCTGATGTTTGTTTTGTACTGAAACACTGAGAGAAAATTATATATATATGACAGTTATTTCATGGACCCTTCAAATGAAAAACTTTGTGCAGGAGCTTTTTATAGACCCTATAATAACAACTGTGACTGTTTACAAGCTGTAAATTCCTAATGGTTGCTGATTTGATTACAGTTTGCATCTAAAGGACATGCAGTAGCTTCATTTATGTCTCTATACTCAACAAGTGTTTCTGTATGTAACTGAATCTGCTTAGAGATAACTACAGTTGTCCAATAAAACACTTTAATGCAAACTGAATGCTGACAGAAACAGACTGTACCTCACAGGTTCTCATAGTGAAGGTCTTCCTGTTTTCCAGATGCATCAAGATTTCTCATCACAAACTCATTCTGTGGACTACAGAAGAGTATTAGGGTCACCTAGAGAAAAAAAATTAAAGAAGGGAGATTTTTTTTTCATCACGCACTTCGAGAAAAAAGTGTGGAAATACAATGATAAGAATAAAGTCTAAATATAATGTCAAAAATAAAGTCGAAATACAAAATCAAGAATAATGTCTAAATTGTCGCATTGTCTCGTGTTCTTGACATTTCAACTTTAGTCTCGACATTATATTTAGACTTTTTTCTCGACATTGAATTTTGACTTTATTCTTGACATTTCGACTTTATTCTTTTTCTACTTTTTCTACTCCTCTGTAGTGGACAAATTATGCTCTAATAAAATTTAAATATAGCGAAAGTTGTCAAAACATCTAAAACTCTGGACTTTCTTTGACAGTGGAACCATTTCTCAAAATATTTCTGTGTGAATATTTAAAGCGAGCTTCACTTGGAGGAAACTTCTACAGAAAATCTGAAAGTAGTATTTGGAGTTTGTCACCTCAACACCAGTTTATACACCAATTTTTAAAGCAATGTTGTAGATACTCATGTAAAGAAAATAAATTCTATTTCAATGTATTTTAACAGCTCAGTCCTGTGATGGAGCTGCATGGTGCTGTGCTCGCCGTGCCACCTCAGCTCTCAGAAGCCATTGTTTGCCAGTGGGCGAACCAATCTCTTAGACAGCTCTTTCCTTGTAAAAGTTCCCCTTTATGGCTCCACTACTTCACTTCAGTAACTTTATTACAGTATAGCTGAGAGATTTCTATTTCATATTGACCTAAGATTGCTTCAGTTGTCTCATTTCACCTTTTGTCTGGCCTGTGTTGGAGAAGTGACCTTCTTTGAGACTTGCAGTCGATACCGCAGAAAGCTTCACAACGCTTCGGCAGGAGAAAAAAAAAAGCTGACAGCAGTTTACAGGCAAACATCCTTCTCCTGTTCGCTCGGCTATTTTCAATTAGAGTTCAATTTAAACTTTTAATCAGTTTTAATGTGCAGGAAACACTAAATGGGACAACAGATGGCCTTGGCTTTCCTTGTGCACGCAGCTTTTGAATCCCACTAGTGCAGCTGCATCTAATTCTATATAACAGCTTGGAGTGGTTTTAGGCAAATTCATCTACAGCTTCTTCACTGTGATACTGTGTAGGTTGAGTTTCTGTCAAATGGAAAGGAGGCTTAAATGTGCTTTTGTGTTATTAATACTTTCTGTTGTATGTATTTATGGATCAAAGCACACGTGGAAGCAAATGTAAGCAAGAAAATACAACAATACAGCTTCTCCATTAACTATAGATTACACTTTAGAGATTTGAAGCATCTTATTAAAAATACTGTCTCAACACTATAAACTATTCCCTCTAATGCTGATAGTGTCTTAATCAGGTTAATATGCATCATAATACAAATCTGGAATTACACACTTTTCTGTTTTGTTTTGCAGATTATAAATTTTTTAATCCATGAAAATATCAATAAAACCAAATGTACATGTGTATTGTAAAATAATCATTCATTTTTGCAATTTTATAAGAAAAGTGAACTTTTTCACCTTTAACACTGCTAAAATACATAAAAATACCAAACAGTATGGTTAAAATGGATTTATCTTTTATTTCTGCAAGTTTCCCTTATTTTTGCTAATGAACATATCTTCCATAATTATGGAAATGTTCATAACTAAAGGTTTTCAGTTATATTGTCTTTACATGGGTAAAAAGTCATTAACATTTAAAAGCCAAAAATTACCCAATATTTTATGTAAAATTAAGCCTGTATTTTATTTATAGAAAATTGCTTTTTAGTGCTTATGTGCCAGTGTACAATCAGATTTTTAGAAATCTTCAGGCAAAAACAGCTGCCTGCCTCGATAAACAACAATATGAAAGTAGTGAGAGTGAAAACGTGAGCCACAAACCAACACAATGAGCTGAAGGACCCTAAAGGCCGAGCAGAGCCAGGATGCAGGTGATATTTAAGTGTTAACTATGGAAATATCTCAGAAAGGATAGTGTTCAAAATGTGTAGTGTGGGACAGGATTCACACAAAACAATAACTAATATTGAAGTACAATAGAATACTGTGTACTATCACATGTTACATATTTTCAGTCATGTTTGCAGGTGCATATCCCCTAAATCCTCAGATAGAGGTGAGGGCCTGAAGGTACAGCCTCTGTCTGAGGCTTGTGTTTGAGACAGGACATTATTTCCTCTGTTTGATCAGTTTGATTTGTCAGATTTTCATGTGCTGCCCTTGCTGCTGGAAAATAACTTTTTTCCCCCCTCTTGTGTTTTTTAGAGTGGGTCTGCAAGGTCTAATGGGTGAAGTAATCACAGTTTGGACCAGTGAACAAAATATTATGTTCCAATGAGTGTCAACCAGTTGGTTTGTAAATCAGATGTCTGGTTCCCACTGTGGTGACCCCACTGTCTGACAGGAAAAGTCCAGCTGTGTTAAATGTGATGAAAATCTGACCCAAAATTCTCTTCTTCCTGTTTGCTCCACCTCCACCTACTTGCTTCTCTTTGATCGGAGTCTTCCTCGGGGTAACAGGACGTTGGGGAACGAAGATGTTAGCGAGCAGCTTTTGGTCAATAAGCCTTCATGTAGCAAGGTCACAATCTGCCTCTCTCCTCATTTGAAGTGCGTAAGTGATCCCTCGAGAGGCGAAGTAGTTCATGGAAGGCTCGCGAAAAATCCCTGCTTCTACTGTATGAAACAAGTTTCACCCAGCACTCCGAGTTCAACAACTGTGTTCTTTTAACTAACAAGCCATTTGAGTATTCATCAGTACTATGCACTACAGAACACTATGAAGGCTGTCTCCTATAATTGTCTTAGTTTTATTAAGTTCTACTTGTGTGTGGAGAGCTGTTAGTTTAGCACGTGTGTGGATTTAGCTTACGCTTAGAGTAGTAATGGAAGCTGTAGCCTCGGGGGCCTCTGGGCCCGAAGAGGAAAGGTTTAATGAGCATCACTGAGACGAAGAAATGACAGCTCGGAGATTCTCCACCTCACTATTTACTGTATTACATGGAAATACAAGGAATACATGTTACCCTACAGCCAGCAGAGTTTATCATGAAAAACCCGCGGGACCAGAGAATATCCAGCAACCAAAAACACATTCTGCCTCTAAATCTGAATTTTAAAAATCTGTATATATTCACTGTAAAGTTTGATGTGTGGAGTTTGAACAGGTTTGTTTATTCTGCTGCAGTGATGGTTGCCAAGTTGTGTCTCAATGTACAGCAACTGCTCTTTTTTCCACTTGATTGCAGTCAAAGAAAAACAGATTTTACTCCATTATTCTCTTTTTATTATAGCAGTCAGTCAAAAGCAGTTAGGTGAAAAGGCTTCAAATGACATACAGGTCACAGACAAGAAAAATATTTGTACATAGAAATGAGTACAGGTTGCATAACAAAAGCCACACCTTGTATATTTTACCAGTAAAACCCACCAGTCAGTGTCTTAATTTATACATTTTGTCAGAATAAGTGCAAATAAAATCATCCATGCTGTCATGAATGAACTTAACATTAGGTTAGGTATGAATTTAACTGCGTTTGAACTACTACTGTGATGGTTTTATGACCATATTTATTTGGATTTATTGATTTTCACTAACAGGAAAATATGAAGGATCAAAATGAGTTACTGCAGTGTCTATTATCTGCAATCAATACAAAACAATATACACTTCTATCAACTTGTGAAGATTCTAGTCTATTATATTTTATGTCGACAAATCACAAGAAATGACCAAAACCAATGATATTATTCTCTTCCCAATGTTTTAACTTAAAAATCAGTTTTTTTTTAAGTCTTAATCATTTCCTGAAACAACTGGACACTGGTGTTTTTACTTATGTATTATATATTTTGTCTATTTTTTATTCTAATTTTAGAAAACAAAACATTTACTTCCCAGAACTACACAGTTGTAGGTTTAAAATCTGACCACTTTTAAAGACAGAGTTGTTCAGAACCAATTGGAAATCTGAACTTGAATGATGAAATGTTTTCTGAGTGTATTTGCATATTGTGTTAAATTGTCTAATTCAAAAGATTAGTACAGTTTTAGGGATATTTAGATTAAAGTTGTTTTTTTTCTTGTATAATTTAAATTACAAGACTGTGTCCTGTAGAGCAGATTAAACAGGTTTCATACTTTTCCTCAGAGGTGAAAGCATCTGGCAGGAAGCCTTGTTCCTGGTTGTGTTGCAAACAATTTGTTTGCAGCTGTGAAGAAAGACTATCTGAGCCTGAGTAATGATTTTGTTGTTTGTCCCTGTACACTCAGATCCAACAGGAGCACTGGCAGGAAGTACCGATATTTTTCACCTTAATTTGGTTTGGTTTAAGCACAGAAAAAAAGATGACTTTTGTTGTCATGGTTACAATAATTACAATGCAGCTCTGGTTGTAGACTACTCAGCGTAAAAAACAAACTTTAACTTTCAGTTTAAAATAGAAAACAAACATTAGTTTTAAAGCAAAGGCTTTGTGGACCGCTCCATCCACCAGGTCTCCTCCTGCACAGACCATGTGGTAGATACTATGATGATGAAACAGTGAAATATGCAATATTTCCTCTCATAAAAACTGGTTTAGATTTTACGCCATTTCCCTGATTTTGTATAAAATTCTGACAGTATATATTTTGTAAAGAGGAAAACTACTGTAGTGTTTGATGTTTAATAAGTGCCTTAACTTGATGTAACATCTTTAATTCTTGTTTGGTGAAACTGATCAGAGTTACTGAGGATACTGTATCCACGCTGTGGCACCTCAAACATGGGCCACACTGAGGGTTGTATTTATAAGATGACAATGGTGAAGAAGACAAACCGTGGTGTTTCTCGTGAGAATTACTTAATATTGAACAATATGAAGCTGGGATGCGTGGCTCATAATAGTAAACCTAAAAATCCTTTGTGCAGCAGAACGAGCAGCTGATCCAATGACTGATACATAGATGTCAACAACTCCAAATATGGCTGATATTTTCTTTAATATACTGCATTTCCAAAGCCAGGTCTGCAATGTTGTCTGGGGTTTTGGTTGATATGAAGAAATAAAGCTCAGTACCAAATTACAGACCGGGGTGAATAAATTATACAGACTGTGTCTGTAATTATTTCACAATAAAAGTCTGATTAAGAAAGGAATGAGACCAGTGCGGAAGTGCAAAAAAGTGTAATACTCCCTATGGCCACTAGTTGCTTAGTCTAAAAAACCTCTGGCTCTATTTGACTTCATTTTCAATCATTAAATTCTAAATAACTTTTTCCACAAGTCATTCAGATGTTATCAGCTGAAGTGAATTCTTCTTCTTAGTGATCTGGTGGTCCATATGAAAAATAAATTCATCATAAAATAGTGTAATGTATTTAATGTAATGTAATGATGTGATTTATTTATGCTCGACAAGCCTGGTCTCCAATGAGCAGCACTGAAGCTGAGTCTCATACACACTGAACTGTGTCCTCTGGTTCAAAGGTTAGACCCGCCTCCTCACTGCTTCCTTCATATCCAAATATGGTCGTTTTTAGCACCAAACAACTAACATGACGATGTTCAACTGCTGATCTCCTGGCTTCAGAAGCGAGTCCACAAACCAAAGGGTGATGTCACGTTAGCTTCATCCAGTCTACGTACAGTCAATGGCAACACTGAACATTTAGCAAAGTGCAAAGGGGAAGATCAGTGGAACATCCAATCAGCTGCTTTGTTTTCTTGTGACCTGCAACTCTTTCTGGATTGTCTGAGCACCTGAGGGAGTAGAAATGAACTAACAGTGTATTAAGGTTGTATTTACACCTCCAGATGTATGAAGCTCCTCATGAAAGGTACAAAGAAACAGTTGTATTTATAGGCCAGGGAGGTGGATGTATAAACTGACAGTAACAACGTCAACAGTGTGGGTGTTTCTGTTGAGAATATGGATAACTGATGTATCTGTGTAATTTATAGACTATTGAGGGATTAACAAATGTTACACCTGCAATCGTCATGTCGGATGTCTGCACTCAGATGTGATGAGGAGTTGTTTGTATACACACAACCACAGTTAAACCAACTGCATGAGTCTGTTTACTACAAGTAAAGATGAAATACTACTAACATTTTTATCAATATGAATGAAGACACGTTGATGTTGTAGTTTCAGTGTTGCACGATCAAGCACAAGCAAACATTTACTTTTCTGTATCATGCAACCACAATTGAAATATCACTGCTCCGATTTAAACAAATACACTGTTTGAAATACTTTAGCTTGTTTTCTTTCATGTCCCACCCACACTGAATACATTTACTGCTCAAATTGGACGAGCTGATAAACATGTTCGTCAGTTTTTAAATCTGAAATTACCCATAAAATCACCACATTTATTACCCCATTAACTTCATGTAGATGTGACAACACATAAATGACACATTCATGGTCACAGCTTGGAAACGTGACACTTACTGTGTTGCTATGTTAACAAATGCAGTTTGTTGTTATTTTTTCATTATTAGAGGAAGTGCTGATTGACACAAAATAGATTTTTGTTCAACAAAAGACTAATTTTGATGGTTGATTATAAAACTTAATTTAATGTAAGTATAGTAATCATAGTAATCATTACAGGCTTCACCACTTTTCCTGCTTTTTAAAATCACTGTTTAGGTCAAACCAAGTAAGTCATGGTGTTTTTATTATAAAAAAATAATGATAAAATTATTTTTTTGGCTTCCCTTTGACTAATTCTTCATTACATTTATAACTAGACCTAAAAAAAAAAAAAAAGCCATTACACGTGTCTCCTTTGTAACAACTTTCCTATGTAATCTTATGATCAGAGACCTTCGGTTAAATTTATACAAATTGGATGATAATTTGATCTAATATTCAATCAGCTTTGTCTAATTTGATTGTTAATCAGTAAAATATTAACAGACAATTTGATAATTGATGTTATAATTTCAACTGTTTTGAAATGTGGATTTTCTTTCTTGAATAATAGACACTATTTCCTTCCCAGTTTTATGTACAAATCCTCAGATAAATGTTTTAAATAGCTAATCTGTTGCTCTGTGACAGTGGGTTTCTAATTGACTTCTTCCATTCTGTAAGTATCACTGAGATCACTTAACTCCTCACAGGAAGTCACCAGCAGGTTAACAACAGTAAACACAGTATAAGTGCACATGCATGTACAGTCATTTTTGCACCTTTTTATGTTTGGATTAGAAAAGGATCCACTGGGATCAGTGGACTTTGACAGTGTGCAGACGGGCAGTAATTTGCTGCCATGGGTGGTCAGGCTGTGAAATGTATGGGCGGCCGCCGTTGGAAAAGACAGCGGACTGAGGAAGACATATCTACTCTAAATGAGGGGGTTAAATGGCACCCTGCCATCCAAAGATTGGAATTACTGCCACATGGAGCTCTAAATTGAGTTTAAATAGTCTTAACTTGATATGTGAGATGAATGAATGTCCGCAGCCGTGCCGATTACCGTCTTACATTGTATCGGGATGTTTTGCCCCACCCCTACTTAAAATATCTCCAGTGAATTTGAATATGAATATGAGCTTGTTTTTATTTATAAACATAATTACTGTCTGTCTGCAATATTTGCACGCTTGTCAAGTTGAGAGCTCTGTGTGCACAGAATAAAAGCAAAAAGCTCCCATAATTATGTTTACGTCCGGCGATGAAAATCCCAGGGTTGTAATGATCAGTAATTATAAATACTTTTTCAGGATGTCTACTGCTTCAGCTGGGACCATTGTGCGGCGTGAAGTGCGGAGTTTGTGCGGCTTAATTATGACATTGTGCACGACTAAGTGTACCAGTCTGCTTTCGGCTCCGCAAAAAAACACTTCCAGTGCATAATCACGCTCAAGTCTGACTTTAAAGAGCTCATTACAGTTAGTTTTCTAAAGAGCGGCTTATTAAACACAGTTACCTAATAAGCATCTTTGGTGGTGCAAATTGGTAAAAATGGTAATGAGTCTGATTAGGCCGCGTTTCAATTACGACAGCTTTCACTGCCCTCCCCCTCCACTTCCCCCTCCCCCAGCCCAAAAAAGGAGGAAGGAGAGTCCAGCTCTTTATGGTTGGGAACCCTCCTGGAAGGCATTCTGTTTCTCTCTCTCTCTGTCTTTCTCTATCTCTTTCTTCCTCTCACTCACTCATACACACACACGCGCGCACACACACACGCGCACACACACATACAGAGAAAAAGGAAAAGAAAAACCACTCTGCCACCTCTGTGCTTCCTTTCAGCAGCACAGTAATGAATAGAGAATTGTGCAAGCGGTGGTCCAATTTACGCACTAGGAAATTGGATGGACAGAGTGGAGGCCCACTCTTGTTTGCTTAAAAAAAAAAAAAAAAAAAAAAAAAAAAAACGGCCCGGGCTACCAGATTAATAGTTCCCCAAAAAAGGTCAGCATCTCTGTTTCATCGATGATGATCACTGAACCAGAAATTAAACACCATAGCGCAGCGTGACACCATGGCATCGCATGTCAAATGCATTTCAGCTCCACCTGCTCTGCTTCTTCTCCATTTTATTTATTTTTTGTTGATCAGCATAAGATTGCATCTACGATATGTAACATAAATTATCAGCACAGCACTTTTAATAACAATGATGATTCTATGTAATTTTGTGACGGGCCTGTATGTGTTTCTTTACATTTAGGAAGGTGTCAGTCAAATGTGGGTATCACTCTGAAAATTGGACACCCATCTTTTCTAATGATCATCCTAATTTTTTGTGTGTTGTTGAGACCTATGAATTAACAAACGCAAAACAGAGCCTCCACAAAAGCTTATTTGTTGGTGGCTGATTGGTGGAATTTGAGCTGCGAGCCCTGAGGCTATCTGAAAACATCCCACTAATAGAGCGCTCTGTAATTATACCGTTTCAAAGAGGGACAAAGGAAACCTGTGGATGTTGTATTTGAATTTCTATGCAGGTGGAATAAAGGACAACGTTTTACCGTAAAAACCAGAGATCATTATGCTAATGTACTGTGTGTGTGCGTGTGTGTGTGTTTGTGTCTATTTATGACTTAGTGCATACACTGTCTCCTGGGATGCATTTAGCATCAATTCTATAACTTCTGTCTATATAAAACTTTGTCTATGCTTTGTAAATATCCTGAATCATTTCACACACTAACACAAATTATACTGACAGTTTCATGATTTTAACGCTGCTGGATGTGATGCTTATTCTGCTTGATGAAGTGTTTTTTTCTGTCATTTTCTTTACAAGGTTCTAAGTAATTTTCTAAAGGTAAAATGCAGTGTGCTGTTTTCATAACATTAAGACGGTCTTCATTTTACATTACACCTAATGCTCAGTGATCTCAAGTACACTTTGCAAGTAGCACTTTGATTATCCAAAGTGGCACATTGTTCAGAGAGGATTAACAGTAATAGAAGAAGCCGTGTGCAGTTTTGTTATTGACAAATTGTGCCTTGAACTCGACTGAAGGATTTTTTTTTTTTTTTTTTTTTACAGAAAATCCATTATCCTGATTCTTGCTCTGCAATTTCAGTAATGGTTGAGTAGATTTTTTTTTTTTTTTTTTGGCAGACATTACAATACTAGTTGCTATTTCCCAGATAATGTTTTGATTGTGTAAATTCTCAGCAAGTGTGTGGAAACATATTATATTTGACAGCTTGTAAAAAGAAAAGAAAAAAGGTTCAAAACCAGATATTTTAATGTAGTATTAACAAGAGAGGGGGGGAAAAAATCAAGGGTGTCAGACTACACTGCAAAAAAAAAATTATAAAATAAATAAATCCCACTCTTTTGCATTGCATCCACCTACATACAGAACAGCTGACCTAGAATATTGTGAGTGACTAATAAGGGAGGAGGGTTAATCGGTGACTGCTTTTCTCAGGAGTGTAACTGCTACTGTATCTTTAATTTATACCACTTTTAAATAGATAAGCTTTATTCCATCTGACAGGATATTTTGTTATTTTTATTTGTGTCAGTGCGCCCCCTTGATAATAGGATTTGCATTCTTACAGCGTTTTCTGTACGTTGATGCACCGTTCTGTTCAACCATTGCCATATTTTCTGCCCAGGCTTTTTTTTTTTTTTTGCCTCAGGCTTTTTTTTTTTGTAATCATTAGCTTGGACGGTTGACAACCATGTGAGCCATAGCATGGATCTCCTTTGACTAAAAACCTTGTAAATTAACACAATTAGTGCAGCATCATCCTGCTAATTAGCTGCTGGTGTGTCTAGTGTGGCGGGTGGGCAAACGGCTGGGAGGGAGTCAGGAGGGAATCTGCAGACAAACACATGCGTTTGTTAATCTGCCTCTGGACAGTAGCTGTTTGTTGCCTAAATCCTCTGATATGGACTTAACCTACTGCGGGATAAAGTACAGCTGCTTAACAAAACACTAAAGCATTTGAACAGACAGCGGGAAAAGTTTGTATCTCCTCTTGTATCATCTTGTAGCGTCTGGTCAGATTAGTGTTGATGCTGAAAGATGTGCGAGACTCCGTACAACTATCTCAAATTGTTTTGAGCTGTAATCTCTAATCGTCTTCATTCTTTCGGGGGTACATCCTCTGATAATCCTGGAGTAAAAGGATGACAGCATGAGTGAAAAAAAACTTTTATTTGCAGATTGACTTTAGGATTTAACTTGATTATTTCTGTCATTCAAACCCCCTTAAGGCCATATAGAGAGGCAGAGCTGAGAGAGGCTGCAGAGGAAAAAGACAAGTGAAGCATGTTTTTTTTTTTTTTTTCTTCCTTACTCTGTCGACAAGGAAGCAGTAGGCAGACTCGATGTGGATGTAATTCATGCTGGGCTGAGGGGGTTTGTGTGATGAAAGCAACAGAGCGCTGCCAAGGAAGATTGCTTTGCTGCTCTCCTCCAAGCAGATTTGAAACTGTCTCCGAATGCCTCAGATGAGAGTTGGATTATAGACTGACCTGCGATGTCTGTGTCATTCTGCTCTGTGTTGGGTGGATTATACCACGGTAACCAGGTGCGGGCTCCCACGTCGCCATGACTGACCGTGATGTGGATGCAGTTACTGTTGTCTGTTTGATGGGAGGCATTAGGAGATTATGGAGTATGTTGTACTAAAACATTTTCTGGAAGATATTGTAGAAAATTATTTTTTACTGACTGTAGTTAAGAGTAGGAAATCCCTAATTACTGTGAACCCGCTTATAAAGTTGCCTGTATTTACCAAGACTGCAGAAGGTAACAGGCCTCTATTTGAAGTAGAAGTATGTATTAGGAGTAAGACTTTATTTCTAAAACTACAACTCAGAGCTACAGTATTTGGTCAAATGAGGGGGTGGGGGCCGTTACTTACTTCATCTGCAGAAGGTATTGTATTAGCAGCCGAGCTTCACATCATATTTCTCTGTTTGATCAGTTTAATTAGTCAGATTTTAGTTTGAAGCTTCATTATGATGCTTCAAATGGGATAAAACAAACCATTAAAGTTACATCATGCAACATGCTGTTAATGTAAACTCAACAATCAACTTTCAAAATAAAAGCCCACAACTATGTCTGCAGACGGAAACCTTCCTTTCTTAACCAGGCTTTTAATGTGAAATATTTGCTAGGAGACTTCCTTTAATTTATTCACCGGGCCTGTATTAAGTGCCTGGACCTTATTAATATCAACCTTGACACTAGACATTATCAGAGCCCTGGTGTTTAAATGAATACTGGTTTTTATTTGAGGAAGTACAATATGTCAGTATTTAGTCAAATCAATCTTGTAATTTCCAACAATTCTCCATCCCAATATTAAGAAAATATTTCTCTTGCTGTGTGAATTTCCACGTTTTGATGCTTTAAGAATATCAAGAATTGAAAAAATTAAAATGCTGATTTAAATGCTTACTCTGACATATTTCTCCCTTATGCGGAATATCCAGGTCTAAAGATGCAGTGGACCCCAGAGCACACACAATGGGCAGAGCAACACTTTGACATCTCATCCACCACTCGCTCACCAGCACACAAAGTAGAGGCCTACCGGGGGCACTTACAGCGAACATACCAGTATGCGTGGGCAAACGACGACATCTCTGCACTGACTGCCTCCAATCTGCTTAAGAAATATGCAGAGAAGTACTCTGGGATCTTAGAAGGCCCAAATGAAAGAGCCCTGCTGTGCTCCTACTCTGACAGTACCACCGGACTCATGAATGGACGAAAGTCGGAGAATGAGTCCTGGCAGGAGGGAATTTACCCAATGAACTGTGCTCCAGATGTTATATCTGTGAGCAAAGCTGGAATGACAGCTGCCCTACCCCCTACAGATGTGTCGGCTAGTATAGGCAGCTCCCCAGGGGTGGCCAGCAGCTTGTCTGAGCCCAGCTATTCCAGCAGTAACTGTGGGAGTCACACAGCCACCACTCTTCACTCGGGCCTCCCCTCTCAGGAATATACTGCCAGCTACAACAGCTCCTACCTGCATTCTAGCTACAGTGGCCAGAGCACCCCGGCCCTCCCCTCCCCTCATCCATCTCCTTTGCACAGTGCCGGGCTCTTACAACCACCGCCCCCGCCTCCTCCCCCTACTTTAGTGCCGAGCTACAATGCTGGGTCTCCAAACCTTCCCAACTACAATTATCCTCCAACAGGGTATGCTTCCCAGACTGCTGTTGGCCCTGGTTATAGCCCTGGGGGAGCTCCCCCGCCTTCTGCTTATCTGCCGTCCGGTATTGCAGCTCCCACACCGATTCCTCCCTCTACACTGCCCGGCTACACCTACCAGTCCCACAATCACACACCAATTGCACCAACACCGTTGAACGGCAGCACATCCAACTCATTAAAACGAAAAGCTTTCTACATGAGCGGACATGGAGATATGGACTCAAGCTATGGTAATTTCAACTACAACCAGCAGCGCTCCTCACAGAGCCCCATGTACAGAATAGCAGACAGCAGCGCCTCAGACTCAAACAGGGGCAATGGCTTTGACAGAAACACAGAGTCCTTAGCTTTTAAGCCAACCAAACAGCCAATGTCTTCAGATCAGCAGAGAAAATTTAACTTACACCCTGGCAGAGCGCTAACTCCTCCATCCTACGGATCAACCAAAAGCTCTGCGGGTGATCTCAGAACTGAGCCCTACAGCAAGTTTGGATCCCCCATCATGAGCGAGCAGACCGAAGAGCACAGCAGGCAGCACCTCCCACACTCCCTAACTGGGCCCGACATTAGTACGGCTACCTCGTCCATCCACGCTGCGGAGGAACAACTCAAGAACAGTGATTCGAATCTGGTGGAGATGGTGACCACAGAGATCCTCCAGCAGGGCTCTCCAGTGGACTGGACTGACATCGCAGGTCTGGATATGGCCAAAGCAGCGATCAAAGACGAGATACTGTGGCCCATTTTAAGGCCTGATATGTTTAGCGGACTAGCCACATTACCTCGGAGCCTCCTTTTATTTGGACCTCAGGGAACTGGTAGAACACTGCTAGCACACTGCATGGCAAGCCAATTAGGAGCTGCCTTTTTGCGACTGAGTGGTTCAACGCTGGTGACCAAGTGGCTGGGAGAAGGGGACAAAATCATCCAGGCGTCTTTCCTTGTGGCCCGGTGTCGCCAGCCGGCAGTGGTCTTCATCAGCGAGGTGGATCTGCTGCTGTCGGCGCAGCTCAGCGAGGAGAGCCCGGTGAATCACCTCAAGGCTGAGCTCCTCATTCAGCTTGATAGCATACTGACCTCTGCTGAGGACCACGTTCTTGTGGTCTGCTCCACCAGTAAGCCCGAAGAGATCCCGGAGTCTCTACGGAGGTATTTTACCAAGCGGTTACTCATTCCCTTGCCCGACGGGACGGCGCGACATCAGATAATCAGCCAACTGCTCTCACAGCACAACTACTGTCTCAGTGACAAAGAGATGTCACTAGTAGTTCAGAGGACAGAGGGCTTTTCAGGACTGGACGTTGTCCAGCTGTGTCAGGAGGCCGTGGTGGGTCCCCTCCATGGCCTGCCGGGCACCGACTTGTCAAGCATCCATCCCAGTCAGATGAGACCTGTCTCATACCAAGACTTTGACAATGTGTTTTGCAAATTCCAGCCGAGCATATCACAAAAAGAACTCGACATGTACACGGAGTGGAATAAAATGTTTGGGTGCAGTCAATGAAAAGGACAGTTTCTTTAAACCCAGTCGTTAAATACAAATTAAGTGTTGGACACAAGCAAACCACGGTGACATGAACATATTGTTTAGGGCAAAGGGATTGTGGACACCACACATCGGTATAAATCTATTAAATGCTTTATATGTGTCACTGAACCTGGAGAAGATCCCCTCCCCCTCCCATTTTTTGGTATATATATATATGTATATATATGTATATATATATATATATATATATATATATATATATA
>OOFC01004753.1:40023-54615 GCA_900323345.1 Pseudochromis fuscus | reverse complement strand
AGCATCTTCCTACCCCCGCCCCCCACTCCTCCATCTCTTTTTCATCACAAGCCCCTGAAAGGAGTGCAGAATCTCACCACAGGGGCAGCTCTCACATTTTGACCCCCTATTGCTCATATGTAATACATGCTCACCCTCCCATATTCACAGCCCTCACTCCCCCACATCACCTCCTCTCCTTCAAAAACCTCTCACTACATTATCCTTATTTATTCCTCCCTCCCTTCTCCATACTCTCAGGTGGCAAGGCATCCAAACCCAGCCATCCAAGTCCTTGTTAGTGCTGCCCCCTTTAGTTCACTGGCGACCGTGTCTTTATCACCGAGATGCCCTTCTGCTGCTTTAACAGCCCCGCCTCTGTGCATCAATCAAGCCCCAAATGAGCCAAAATAGCCCATTTAAACCACCAGAGAGGTGGTCAGCATGTGAGAGGGGCTGAAGATTTGGTCGAATCGGAGCAGCAGGGCAGCCATTTTAAGCAGCCTCTTCATTATCTTTCCTGCATGGCTGTTAAAAAACATCCTTTTTACCTGTCCTGCTATAGAGCCCCTCAAATCAATCACACTTTTAGGAATTTATGAAAGGCTGACGGAGACGGGGAGAAATAAATAAGGAAGGGATGCACAAGAGGCTGTAAATATGGCTTTAGTATAGCAATGTGCTGGTATGAAAGCTCCCAGGTGTTAAGTAAACTCAAATGAAGTGGAGGAACCAATAAAAGCAGCTTCAAAGCTCCCCCTATAATCTTGTCAGTTAGAAAGGACACCCACTAGCCGTCGCAGGATTTTTCACTGATTGATATCATTCATATCCTCGCTTCATAGAGTACCTCCAGTAAGTACACCCCACAGCCCGGAGTCTTATTTTTCTCCTTGCTTAAAGCACGTCATGATATAAAAGTACGGTGTAAAGTGCCTTTAATGCATTAAGGTAATGCGCTGCGGGCACTGGAGAGTTTTTACAAGACTAGTGTCTAAAAGTTTGGATCAATCCCCTTGAAGTTGACGTTGAGAAGTCCAATAAACTCCTTCTTCCCCGCTCACTCTGTGTCAGCTCTGCAGGTGTGCCATTAACTAAATACTTTATGGCTTTTAAGTGCACGTCAACCACACGGAGATGGATGACAAAATAATTCTCTTTACGGTTTACAATGCATCAGCAACGTAGGTGTAATTAAGATTGCAAGAACACTGACAGTCACAGATGGTGCGCTGTATACGAACCGTACATATCTGAGAGCTGTCTAAGTTCAAAATACACAACGTCTTCAGCCTTGATAGTCGGTGGGAATCTTAATTAATGTGGAATTAGGATCCTTGTGCAGATCGCTTATTTTTGTGCTTACGAGCCGAGTAGCTATCTACATTTGCATTCGATCATTCAAGGCCTACGCAATACATCTCGGTGAATTTTATTACATCCAAGTTGCATTATGCACATTTGAAGATCTTGTAGCGGCAACTTTTACAACCTAGATCAGATTGCTTTTGAAGTGGAATATTGAATGCAGACATCTTGTAAAGACATATTAAATGTCCTTTGATAAACTAGTAGACGGGTACTAATGAATGAATAAGGTTCTATTACTGGCTCTCAACTATTTTCTCAGTCAAGAAATACATTTAAAGTTCAACTTGAAGCTACCTAAGGTTATATGTTGTCACTCCTGAAAGTCATTATTAATTAAAGGCTTCACCCAGAATTTAAACTCACACTAAATATTTGAATTTTGAATCATTACAAAACCAACAAGAGCTGGTCTTAGATTTTAGGATACCACAGTGTATCCATCATGTGTGTTGTTAGCACACAAATGAGGATTCACATAAGTCGCATTTACACTGGCACAAAAGTACCTCGAACTTGGTACCTGGTACAACTTTTTTGTACCTCCTCTCCTGTGGTTGCAAAATAAAGTACCCGGTGAGGTAGGAGCAGGTACTAAAATCTTATTGGTTGGAATCGTCACTGCGTCATCACTGCACGTCTGTCCCCGCAAACACGCCATTTTTAAATCGTCGGCAAACCATGCAGACATGTTTCAAACAACAAGAAAAGAAATGGCATCTGTCAGAAATTCTGCCCCTTGGACGCAACCTTTCAAAATAAAACAAAAATCGTCTTCTTGCTGTGAAAAAACAGCCACAGACCGAGTCAAAAACAGCAGTAGTTCCTCCATTGCTTCTTTCCACATCTGTGTGTCGCAAGAAGATGGCATCACAAATGATACACGGAGGAGGGACTATCCTCTGCAATGGAAATCCAACCGAGGCAGGCCGATCCAGGGCAAGGTGAAGCGAGGAGGTACCAGTGTATAGCGTATTTGTGTATTGACCCTATTACACAATGCACCGAGGCAAAACCATGGAGAAGGATATAAACAATGCCTGTTTGAAAATAATGTATTTTAGGAGAAAATAAATGTACTGTGATTAAGATAAGAAGTCTACCTTTTAATTTGCTCCCTGTATGTTTTGCTGACACGTCAAGGCCTGTTTTATATTTCCAAACTGCCCTTCATAGGACAGACATCACCCGTCATCCATCCATCCCCCTGTCCTCACACAGCGGGTGCGCTTAGAGCTCTGTTAGCCCCCCCCTCCAGGAACTGAGGAAGTTTTTTGGATGACTTCCTACCTGATCAAAGCATCAGACCACCCAAGCCACTCTGTGACCTCTTGCCCTGCGTCCACCCTCCCCCCCGTAGACAAAAATGCAAGGTTTGGCAGTGGTGAGGGTGACCTTTCTCAGCTCCCTCAGATGAAGGAAGGCAGCCGAATTATTTTCTGCCTGTCATGCCCTTATCTGTGTCTGGCTGTTGTTTGTTTTAAATTACATGGAAGAACGACTTTCCAGCGGACCAGGGTGGAGGAGAGGATTGAGGCAGAATAATGAAAATGAAGAAGAGAGAGCTGCGCCGCACACATTACACTGGCTCTGCCATGCTGCGTTGAGCTGCTGTATCATATCTGTAATGTAAAATATTATGAAAGGATTAGTCATGACAATGTGGTGCAGTCATGACTGTAAATATAATCCATTCATTATTTTCCCTCAGGCTGCGTTCAACCCCAAGTTGCAAAGATCTTCTTTTTGAATCAGCAGTTAAAAGCTCATTAATTGTTTTAAACATGCCGCGCTATTGTTATGACCATGCCGAGCAGTGCAGGCTCCATTCATTGCTATCCAATCCTACCTTTCCCAACACAGGCAGAGTTTATTTGAGGAGAGCCAAGACAGACAGTGTATCAAAGATGAAAGCACTTGTTTTGTTGTGAATACAGAAGCAGAGTAAAAATGATGAATATGAAAGAAATATATTTTTCCCCAAGTGCTGCCTGAAGCCCCCGTGTTGCTGGAGCAGGAGAGGAAATAAAAGTAAGGCAGGCAGGGGGAGAGAGTGAGGGGAAGCTAATTGATAAGCCCTGTTACTGTCACTGACAAGCAGCATTTCATTACCCACGTATGCCCCAACCTCCCCAAACCACCATGTTTCCTTGCCTTGTTTGATTTTTTTGCGAAAAATGTTTTCGTGTCTTGGCCGAGCTTGACAGTCCTTGGACAAAGGGATATTTTCAGAGCCCGCAGCTATAATAACCACAAGGGGATTATGGTCATACACTTGATTGGATGATGAATTAAGCTTGATGTGTAGGGACGGCTGTGATGTTGCGGTTGTGGTGTCTGATTACAGACTGCGTAGTGTGTTGCATCTTATAAAAATCATCAGATATTATGTGGCTTTACACAGCAGGAGATGAGCTCTGGCTGTACTTAATATAAAACGTGTGCTTCCCTTATAGAAGATTGTTGGACAGTGGGAAGTGAGAGGATCACATGTTGTACAGGTTTTGCTTTCCATATTAAAGGCTTAAACACATCATGTTTACCAAGTTGTTTATTGTTTATTTTCTCTCTTGGTGACAACAGCAGCCATGGTGATATTTAACATAATGTTGTAGAAGTCATACATTTTTATTCTAGAAAGCAGGAACATAAAGATCTGCCAAAGCATAATCCATATTATACAGCATGTAGATCCGACCGAACAATCTGATTGGTCAATTAAACGTTTAGACAGTACAGCTAATCGTGCTCAATGAAAAAAACCTCATCACTGAAAATATTACTCTGCTTATCTTATTTTGAGCTAGCAAAGCAGTTGTGTGTTGCTATGTGTGGTATTTATTCAGTTTGGGGAAATCATGATGTCTAGAAAACATCAGCCCAAGATGGCTGGCTGACAGGGACTAGTTAACGTCAGATCTCATGTATTTCCACGGAAACAGAGATAATACGAGCAAAAAACGTTTATATTTTGAGGGCAAAATGGCCATAGTTAATAGTTGTATGATCGCATCATTACACGAGTCATTTGTCGATGCTGATGGAACGAGGAGCTTGACACATTGCTGTTGCGATAGTAATGACGGTCGAGCACGCCATCTCGTGTAATAATGCTTACATGAACACTGCTGCCCTCTAGTGGTGAAACACTATCTTGTTAAAACATTCGTAGTTGTAACAATTAGTCAATCCCAATTTTGTCCCATGTGCCAACCCTCACTCTTGTTGAATGTTGCTAGTTTCCATGTTGACCTTAAATACTTCACAGTCCAGAATATACTGCAGTTTTATTAATAAAGTGATTGTAATAGCTGGATTCTACTGCTGTATATTTACTGCTCATTCCCAGCCTCATCACAATACACCATTTACACATCTCCAGAGACACAAAGCACAGTGATATCATTTTTGTACCCACAGATTTTATTTAGCAGCAGAAGTGACAAATATTGTAACTTTTTCGCACCCACAGCTCAGAATCCCTTTGTACTTCACAAAAAGCCAATTTGGGTTCAAAACTTGCAAATCTTTTGGTGGCGAATTCACAGTTACAGTCTGTGACTAATTATTAAAACCTATGAAGCACCTGATTTTATTCAAAAACAACTTTTTGTATTTAATCAGCCAAATAGATTCCTAGCAGCCTGACTTTGTGCAGTGTTCAGAGTTTAACTTTGAACAGTTGAACATGCTGATACTTGGAGGACACCGATAGTATCCACGTGATGTGTACTACATAATATGTCTTGGAGTTTCATGGGGATGCTTTTGATCACGCGGGGTGTGCAGCCCCTGAGGAGATCACAGCGCAGGCACAGTTCTTAGATCCTCCCTGTAGGATGGAGGCTGATGTTGTGGATGGACGGCAGGGTCGTAGCATTTTCATATGCGGATTATCGCCCAGTCTTCATTCTGTTTTTGCTCTCACTGTAACCAAAAATCTTAGCAAGATTTACCGTTTCTCATACATTTTTCACAGGATCATATACTAGCGTCCGTATATTTATGTCCACATGCTTGCACGCTGGATATTTTCCAGTGTGTTTAATCATAATGCAGGAAAACTCCCACAGCAGGCTCCAGCCCTGTCACTCATGGTGCCTGGGTAGGATTTTTAAAGAAGCATTAAAAGCACATTCCTAATGGAGACGAGTATTAAATAAGTATTCTCATATGCAAATTATGGAAAGTTACATTATTCTTGTGCTGTGGCTCTTAAAACTTCAAGCAGCCATGTTTTAACTAAAGAGACCCAGCTACCCATGGGGTCCGCTCACTGTATTTCTCTGTAGCAGCACAGAGCTTCACTTCCTCTCTCACTCCCTTTGGGATCTTGTAGGCCTGCAGTTTATTCACCATATCTCTAATTGCCACTAAGGGAGCCTCTGACTCTCGTTGCATGTTGCACTGTACTAGCCACAATGGACATTTCCATGAGTAAATCCAACATTAGGGAATTAATTAGGCAGAAAACAATGGGTCATAAGAGTGCTTACAACAGAATAACAAGACACAGAGTTTTATTTGGTGCTCACCAGACGTAGCGTACATTCAGGGAGATGCAGAATGCTAATTAGCTTTAGAGCTTAGCTGTGGCCCATTTTCATCTGTGACAGTATTTTATGTCCAGGATATTTTAGATTTGCAACAGTATTTTTGACACATTTTCAAAAAATGGTGGCTTCAAAAATCGAGGAAACACTTTGTACTGTGTGCTCAGCATTGCCTTCAGGAAAGCTGCAATACTCTCTGGTATTTGTTTATTGCCATGTTACAGGGAAGGGGAACAGGTTAGACCATGTACACTGTACACTGTATATGGAGTGGACAAAGGCGTTTGGCAATTGAACGTCGCCATGCTGTTTTTTTGGAGCCAGAAGTGACCATATTTGGATATGGGGGAGGAGTGAGGAGGCGGGTCTGACCCTTGAACACGACGCCTGAGTTCAGGGCCAGTCTCAAACTAACCAGACCCTTAAATTTTTTGAAGCTCAATGATTTTTTTTTTTAATTCAGATGGCATCAGAATGACTTTTTTTGGTGCCAGCATCTAGTGGCCATCAGGAGTATTGCATTTTTTATTTTTTTGCCTCATTTTTCAGACCTTGTAGCTTTGTCCATTTCTATTTGACTCTTTAAACATTATTATCATTTTCGTCTCCACCAGCTCCTTAGGGAAATAGTTGCCTCTTTATTCAGTAAATGCATACGTATCTGCTACAGCTAGCGGCTAACTGTCTATCTTTCATGTAATGCTGGTCTGGGTTTGGTACATCTTTTATTTTTTTTTGTTGAAAACAGTTTCTGCTTCTTGAAGCGAGGTTGATGATTACTGTGACACAATAAAACATCAAAACAAATAAAATGCAAAGACACCAGAGGTTAGATAACCTGAGTTAGGTAATAATTCTCTGTAGAGTCTTTCACATTACAAATATTATCACTGAAAAATATGAGTTTTGCTTTGAATTTAAAGTTTCTGTAGGTTGTTATTCTGTGTCAGCACAAGGTACTGAAGTTGTGTTATTCATGTCCGAGCTGCTTGTGATTCATTATTAACTTCATTTAAATTGATGTTGTTAATCCATGCTCATATTTGAACAACAAAACTTTCAGCCAGTCTATCTTTATGCTTGTACTGTCCAGCTTCCTGCCACTTCAGTTCAACAACAGTGCTCGAAATGTTTTGGGAAACACAAGAGGAATTATATTTTTAATATTTCCTTTATGTCTCCTCTGCTTCTTGTTAAATCTTTATACTTCCAGTACACCATCTTGTTATCCATCACACATGCCAGGACCACAGAAGAAGAGAGATTGTTATTTAGATGACCAGCCGGGAGCGATTCGTGTTGCTGCTGTAATGAATGCTCATGGCCTCTCTTTCTAGATTCGGTGATGGTTACACTGTGATCGTGAGGGTCGGTGGCTCTCCTCCTGCTCTGAAGCCGGTTGAGGACTTCGTGGAGCAGACCTTCCCGGGCAGCGTGCTCAAGGAGAAGCATCACAACACGCTGCAGTACCAGCTCCCGTACGCACAGGGAGCTCTGGCCAACATCTTCAGCCACTTCACCAGCCATCAGCAGAGGCTGAGCGTGGAGGATTACTCTGTGTCGCAGACCACTCTGGATCAGGTGAGGCCAAAAGTACTGGACACGTATCAGAAGTAGTTTTAATCCTTAATCCTCCTCAGTTTTGCATTCCTCACGTATGTGTCATTTTTATTTGAATTACACAGTAGCAATAATTTTCATAAAGTGTCTCATATTCAATAAGATTTAGTTTGATTTTTTTTAAGAGAAGACAAGCAAAGTTTTAACTCATCATACAGGAAACAAGTGTGGCACAGCAATATATAAATTACTAAAGCATGGGCACAGTCAGACATACAGTATCTCTTAGTGAATGTTAGACAGAATGACAACACTTTATAACCTCTACACAGTAAGAACATATTCATATTTTCTGATTACCGTATTTTCCAGACTATTGAGCGCACCTGTCTATAAGCTGCTATTGAATTTATTCGAACAGTTTCATGTGGTCCACTCTGACCAGGTCTGATGTGACTAGGCTAAATGTATCGGCGGCACGGCGCTTGCTAGCTTGTAAAAAGCTAACAAGCTTCGTGCCAGCGATACATGAGAAACACCGGTGTTTAAGTTCAAAGCGTCGGAAAAAAGTAGCGGCTTATAGTCTGGAAAATACGGTAATCACAAGATGAATTTAGCATATTTGATGTAGTATATAAACAATAATATTAGTAGCTATCAGGGGTTACAGAGAGTTACTTTCAGAAATCTGTTTTTGTCAGATTATCGTACACAAAAATACTAATCAATAACAAATACCTTCTATTACTTTATTGTAATACATGTGCATTTATAACTTCCTGGAAAAGGTGATCCACGTTTTTTTTTTTGCTAAAGCTGAATATTAATCATTTGCATTCCAGACCGTGTGAATATTTACTCGAGGTCTGAGCAGTGCGTCACCGGGACAGCCACCACAAAACTCGACATGTCATCACCGAGCTCCTTAGAAGTCATCACTGCAACGCTCAACATAATCTCGAATTGGCAACGCTCTGTTTGAAGTTGTCTGTGGGAGAGGGAAGGCTGAGGGACAATTATCTTGTATGTCCTCAAGAGGTCTGGCATTGTGGAGGAAAGGCTGAGTAAAAGAGATCAGAGAAGCAGGGTACACACAGAAGTACATCTGAGGGCTTTGTAGATCCCAGGTATTACCAACTGTCTGAATTAACAGGATACACATACTTCACTAGACAGTCAACATGTCACGTCTTAACAGCGTTTGGCTTCACCTATGAGCCAAAATTCTTACATGAAGCCCCATGAGCTCCTCGCTGTTTCGCAAGCTTAGATGAGGTCTTAAGCCTCAACAGAAGATGAATGCCGAGTGCTAAATTAATTTGAGGCATTTTCTTTTGTGCGCTGACAAAAGCGACCAGGTTGGTGCTGGTTTCCATAGCTGATGACAGATCATTGGGCTGCAGTGTTTGCCCAGGTGTCGGGCCTCCCGCTGCAGACAGCAAAGGGTTTGTCCAGGTCTCCAGAACTTCAACATTGCTGAAGCTCGTGCGCCTTAATCGTACAGATCGCTTCATTCAGTGCAGCCATGAAAGAAGCTCTAAAAAATAATTGTGACAAAATAACAGTGCTCCTTGTCGAAATGTTGAAACATGCCCTGCCTGTATCCAAGACTTTTCAGCCTGCAAGAAAAAGACTTTTGAAAGTGGTGTTTTTAAACGTGCTTTCACAAAAACATCCGACCTTTGACATTTGTTTAATATCTGGGTTTGTATCATGCACACTTTTAAGCACTGTACTTACACGCTTTCTGAACAACATTAATCAAGACTACATTATAATTACACTGCATTGTATACCGCTGCAATAAGGTGTTTTAATTGCTTAGCAGTGTATAAAAAGTCAAGCCCCGAGGCGTTTGGCAGATCCCTGCAGTGTCTGGTGTGGTCAGGAATTTCTCGAAGTATAAATATATGAAAGCAGTTTGATCTGTGTCACTGAAGTTTGCAGTGTTTGGTTAAGGTTAAACTTTTTTTTTTTTTTTTTGGAGGCCAGTCCAAACGTTTGTATCCCATCACTCAGGGATGTCTGCGTTTGGAGGACTTGGGCGGAGTGATGACTGCACAGCTGGCAGGTACAATGTGTCTGGATCTATAAATTCCCTTTGGCTGCCATGCATGACATCCCTCACCTTTACCCAACCCCTCTCTCTCTCCTACAGGTAGCAATCCTGACGAGATGCTTTCTTACAACAGGAAAAAAAAAAACTCTCCACGCTGATATATGTTGCACATGTGTAACAGTGTTTATAATCAGCCTATTGCAAGCTTTGAAAGACCACTACGCTCTCGTGTAGTAACATCACAGGTGCTCTAAATCACTTTTTTCGCCTGGTTTGAGGGAGTGTCATTTGCCCTTCTCCCACAGTTGGTTTCTTTTATGATGTGTTCAGCCTTTTGAAAAACACTCACCCTGGACCCGATCGTGTGCTTACACGCTCCTCCTGCAAGTTTATATTTGTCCCTCTTTTCACTTTTAGGAGTTGATATAAGGGGGGGAAAAAAACAGCAGAATTTCATGACAAACTTGAAAAAGAGCACGAGTTCCTCCACATTGCTACGGCTTACTGGACAAAAGAGTGAGGGGATTCGTTTTTCCACAGGGTGAGCAGAGAAGAATTAGATGCCTCTGCCACTTAATTTGGCGGCTGAGACTTACCCTGCAAAGTTTTGTTTTTCTAAGCCTCCAACATAACAGAGTGTGCCTTGCCGTCAGCACCTTAAGCAAGTAAAAGCGCTTCCTTTATGAACTAAACCCGCCAGATATTTGCTTTGCGAAGCCCAGTGAGAAGAAAAGAGGAGGGTTTGCAGTGAATAACTTTTAAAACACTGTGTACGAAACGAAAAAAGCAGCAGGAGACATGAAAGAGCAGGAGAAATGAATTGAATGTTGTTTTTTTCCAACTCTATGAAAAAGAGGGCGATGGGATCTGAAGGCGTCTTTTCCAAAAGCCTTAGCCAGGTGATTCATCACAGCACTCTGTCAAAAGAGCTTTCCACAACATGAGATGAACAATGACACTGTGATTGCAAGGACAGGAGAGCTCTTGATTGAAAGATATCAGCTATATGTTGAGCGCAGGGACGAGGCCAAATGCAAGAGCAGGGTGTGGGAGGAGGGAGGAGGGAGGGAGCACGTCTCACTGATGAAAATCAAAAATCTTAACCCTTCGACATGGGTGTCAAGAGAGCTTTTTAGGGAGATCTGCGTAACGAGAGCCTCCAGATATAAATTAACCAAAACAATTTAACAGCTGCTTAACTGTGAACAGAGGAGCTGCCAGGCAGATTGATTGGAAATGTAGCAAAGGGGAGCAACTTTCAGATTGCCTTCTGCTTTCCTGTGACGGTGAGTCCTCAGCTGTGGAGCGATGCTGAACAGATCGTGGACCACTGCCAGATCTTAAAATCACACATTCAGCTTGAACAGCAGTCAGAGGAAATACTGCACCAAGGCTCACAAATATGTTGTTTTTTTTAACATCACTTTTACACTTAGACTGATTTAAAAACAACAACAACAACAACATACATTTTCCACAATTTTCCACTTGTCAAAATATTACCTGAAGAAATTATAGATCTAATTATGGGTCCACACACTTGCTATTAATTATTCAACATTTAATTAAAATATAAATGTGTTATACGCCAAGACTCTGCAGCCACAAATGAAAACTGACTTTATCTCACACAATTACATAATTGTGTATAGATAGGTTTATAAGTGTAATACACAAATATATTTTTATTATAACCTTCAGTTTGAGAAGATCTGTGTATCAATTGAAGTAATTTATGTGTGAAAATAATGGTTATTTTAATCCAGAACTGGGTAAATATTGGACCAACTACATGTTTGGTTAATTTAACCCAGTAAAATGGGTGTAAAACCAACAAAACACCAGTTTAAAACAATAAAATATTGGGTATAAACAACAAAATGCTTGGTAAAATATTAAAACATTGGGTAAAAACAACTAAATTTAAGTAAAAACTGCACATCTTATTGGGTTAAATTAACCCAGTATGTAGTTAGTCCAATATTTACCTTGTTCTGGGTAAAAACAACCTCACATTTTTTAGTGTGTATATATATTTTTTTCATTTTGTCCTTGTAAATTAATAGAACTTCAGGTTTGGGAGTGATGCATAAGTAAATTTAAGGATTTTAAATTGTGTGATTGTCTCATATTGTTAAAAAAGACAAAGCTAGAAAACTTTCCAGTGTTTACACCTCAGCTGATTGAACCATGTATCACTAGAAACAATGACTACATGTAGATTCAGACCCTGTACGTAAGTAAAGAAAATAATAAACCATTGTAAAATATCTGATTAAAATAATTCAGTCTGTGTTCAGCATCAGCAGTGTATTCATGTTTCAGGTTTGCATGATTACATTGTTTCATATTCATATACAGCTGTTTCAGATGAACAATTTCAGAAGAGCGACGATAAAGAAAAAGAAGACCTGTCATTGCATGTTTCAAATTCCACTTAAATGTATTTCACCATTTTCTCCCTTTGATTGGCACATTGAATTATACTGTAATATTAAATCCTGAATATATGCCAGCTGATGTTTTGCATATTTCTTCAACGACCGACAAACTCTGACAACTGAAAAATGTGTCGACGTCACAATTGAACTACAGCAGTGTTCTGGAGCTGCGGCCGTCTGGTGTTAGGTGTCACGTTTTATCTTCCCCCCTCCACCTTTTTCCACACGTGATAAAAGAGTAATCACCTTAGATACTATTTACACTCAGGGCCGAGGACTACCATTACCCTTCCATCAATATCAGCACTTAAAGTTCATAAAACCGTGAGCCAGCCCTCCAGCCTGTAATTTTCGTAGTCCCTAATTCACGGTGAGAAGAAATAATATTACAGGGTATTGAGCTAAATAGCGATGACACTCACACGTAATTGGGAGAAACAACAAGAACTCTCACTGCTTACAATAGCTGTAAGACATTAACGCCTATGTTATATAAGGAAGTGCATGCGTCACAACGATACGGTCAAATTAAATTTGCTTTGCGGGACAATCCTGGGCGGGTTACGAAAAAACACTCCCAGCACATTAACAGTTACATTAGGAACATCTTCCTGTTTACACACACGGCTCGATCCGGCAGACACTGAGTCAGCGTTTAGTTTTTATTCTACTAAACGGGCGCAACCTGTGATTTAGGCAACTTTAAAGCATGATGTGATTGCTGATACCAGGCGGCTTCAGCAGCTTCAGCAGCAGCAGCAGCGACTCGACTTGACCAATTGTGGTTCAATAAACATCCAGTTAGTGGGCAGATCTGTGGATTAAAGCCTGAAGACAATAGCAGCTCAGTGCGGTGGTGGCGTGCAGGAGGCCACATCAGGACACGCTGCTCCACAAACGCCTGGCGATGCAGGGTGTGAATTCAACTCGATGAACCCAGTTTGAGTAGTGCAGGTAGCTCGTGGTGGCATCTGAAGTTTGAAGCGAACAGATGATTCAGCCATAAATAAAACATTCAATTTACTCTACTTACATTGAGGAAGCACCTTCTTGGACTCGGCAAAAAGCAATGAGGCCAAAGTTGATCCTGTGTCGCTGCACAGCAATCCTCCCGAAAACACACCTGCACTAAGCATAGAAAACAGACATCCATACAGTAAAAGTGTGGTTAGTGTGGATTATAAAAAACTATTTTTAATACGTTTTCATCTTTCATCACTTATTCACCAATTCATGTATTGAAGTTTTGAACTGCATCAAATCAAAGGATACTGAGGGGATGAGGAAGACAAAACCTTTAAAGCTGCTGAATCTACTTTTCTGTACACAGAGGAATTAAGTTCTGGTCGTGAGTGTGTTTAAGTAAGGATTGCAGAGAAACAGATGCAGTGAGCACAAGAAGTAACCGACTGCAATTAACAACACGGGATATTTTGCATTTTTGAGGAAGAGGCATGAGCAGATCAGTAAAGTGCATGTGGTTTATGGTGTTTTAAAAGTTTGGGGATGATGTAAGCATCAAATTCATTCATACAACCGCTCAAAAAAGCCTTGCTAATAAATGTGTTACATCTCATTTGTGCATATAAGGTGCATAATTCAGTCCATTTCTAGATTAAACCAGACTGTTCAGATGAAACCTCTCCTCTCTGCAGCCCCTGATGGACACATTCTGTCTTACAGCTTTTCAATGAGCTGGAATAAAAACTCTTAATGTTGCAGGCTCTAACAAATCTAACAGGAATGTTTCACTCGTCCCAAATCCCCATGTGCTAATTAATAACATCTCAGCTCACACCGAAGACACTTCATGCAATATATTGTGATTTATGAGGGGCCTGATGTATTTTAACAGTTAAGCGGAGAGGAAACTACTTGGCCGAGAAACTGTGACCTGCAGGCATTTCAGAGTGTGCGAGGAAATGTTGTCTGTTCACTCACTGATGGGACGGATGATATCATAACTTACTGTCTACTGTGTCTACTTAGTGTCTACTGTTCAAGTGTTATTATTATTCTATTGCTCAAGTTAAACTGACAGATTTTAATAGGCAAAAATGACCTTTCATGTTCTTTTTGGTGATGTCTACAAAATACCATCAGCACAGAAGCTATTTATTTTAAACGTAGACTGTTTTCTTTTTTTTAATAAGTGAGAAAATTGGTATTGATTCTCTCCCCGGCAGTGTCATTAAATATCGTTAGGAGCAATTTCCTGGAAGTTATGGAGAGTGATTGTACTTTGGCGAGTACGTTAGCAGAGAGAGGTAAATATTTGCTGTCCTGGACTCCAATACCTGGATATTCATCCTTATCACTTGTGTAACTAAACAACATATGGCTGTGCTGAGGTGCCTCATTTCCTCCCTCAGGTCTGGACCAGAAAAGATAAGAACAAAGGGAAGTTACATAAAGTATAACTGAATATAATGAGAAAAACGTCAGAAATAAAGGTGTTTCTAGTCCTGCACTTAGTAGCTTAGTTAAGATTTTATTGGTTGTTTATGGAGATATGCTCTTTTGTATAATGTCTATATCATAGACTGGATATAGAAATGAAGGAAGGAACCAGGTCTCAAAAATGAAGCCAGTGCTCAAGTGCAAAAAAAAGTGCAATACGTCTGGTGGCCAC